>PITA01002659.1:0-156010 GCA_004023965.1 Spilogale gracilis | reverse complement strand
GAGAGCCTCGGTGGCCACATGGCCCAGCTGCCCCCAGTGGGCAGGCGACCTCAGACCCCAGGCAACAGACCCTACCTGCTGTACACACTTAATATGACATAAAGAGAAGAAAATGCAGCGGCTTTGCCACCAAGACCTAACAGCACATTCTCATAGCCAGATAATGTAAAAATAAAGTGCATTTGTAATAGACAACAAAGGGATTATCCCCCATTCATTTCAAAGCACCCTTCATTCCACTCAGGGATTACATTACTCTTTACTTATCTTGCAAATAGTTTTTTCTATTCTTGTTTTCTCTGAAGAGCACATGCATGGCTAATGGCAAATGGAAAACGGGGCTGGGCCCTTTTAAAGGTAAGGCCTCCATTAATCACAGAGACACTACCTCACTGCTAGGTAGTTGGCTGCCTGTCTGAGAAACCAACACGCACGGTCCAAGGCAGAACTGGCCCTTCGCTTGTCTGAGAGGAGGAGAATGATCCACAAGAAGCCTCAGCCCTGCGAGCGCACCTGAGCTGCTCAGGAGGCTTCTGCCAGTCTTCTCAACATGGGCTGAGCGCTCTGAGGTGGGCTTCACGGCTCTCCTTTCGCTCTGCTTCATGCACCTGTGTCCTTCACGGAACCACGGCCAGGCACGCTTTTTAAAGACTTCTGATGGAGATGCCTGGGTGGCTCAGTCGGTTAAGCGTCTGCCTTCGGCTCAGGTCACGATCCCAGAGTCCTGGGATCGAGTCCCGTGTCCCCACATTGGGATCCTTGCTAGCGGGGAGCCTGCTTCTCCTTCTGTCTGCCACTCCTCATGCTTGGGCGCGCACTCTCTCTCTTTCTGGCACACAAATAAATAAAAATCTTTAAAAAATCTAAAAATAAGTTAAAAAAAATAAAGGCTTCTGCTGTTCACTTGGAATGGAGAAAACATCAAAACCCTGGAGGCAGAGCTGAGGGCATTCCCAGTGGATGGAATAATGGCACGGATGCCGTGCGAAAGCATGAAGAATGTGGGGCTTGTCCCTGCCTGGGCTTCAGCACCCGCCATCCCGAGTGTGGGAGACTGTATGAGCGGACTGAGCCTCCAGGACCTTCTCAGACCCAGGATGAGGGGCGGCGTGACCACAGTGTTCCCCCTGGCCATCTCCAACACCGTAGGTCTCTTCTGTGTGATTGTTTGCCTCCTTAGGTCTTATCCAAAGACATTTCCTCCTTTTTTTTTTAAGATTTTATTTATTTATTTGACATAGAGAAACACAGCTAGAGATGGAACACAAGCAGGGGGAGAGAGGGAGGAGCAGGCTTCCTGCCGAGCAGGGAGCCCGATGCAGGGCTCTATCCTGCAACTCCGGACCATGACCTGAGCCGAAGGAAGACACTTAAAGATTGAACCATCCAGGAGCCCCCCCTCCTTTTTTTTATTGTTTGCACCCCTACGTAGCCCAGTCACGCACCTCACAAGCAGGGCATAGTGTAGTAAGGACCACCATGGCTTCAGTGAGATATTGGTGATTCCTTTCCTCCAAGCCCATGCACTCTCAGGACACTAGGGAGCAAGTGGTAAGGGAAGCAGGGACCTGGGGGTCTGCCTTGCGCTCAGCTTCCCCACGCGGTCTGCCTTGGCCTCTCTCGCCCTTGCTCTTGCAACTACCCAAGTGACCGACAACAGAAAAAGTCTCTTGAGTCCGGACTTCAAACGCCACCAGCACCACCACCGCCACCACGGAAATAAGCCCTCCAGCCATGCTGGGTTTGCCCCTTGGGAACAGCCCGCATTTGGCCAGAGTCCCACCCGGCGGGGGAGGGAGGCTGCTGAGTGTTCTTCCCAGGCTTCCACGTGGGAAGGTCAATCATGGACAGTATGGGGAGGTCACACAGTTCAGGACCGTCACCCCTTAGGCGTCCAACCCACAAAGGACATTAAAAGCCTTCGCCAAGTGTTCTCTGTTTCTGGAAAAGGACAACAGATGACCGTGCAAATCAGCGGGAGCTCAGTCCATCCGGAGCTTCAGGCCTGTGTCCCGTATGTGTCCCACTCCTCCCCACCGCACCCCACCCCACCCAGCAGCCAGTGGGAAGGAGAGGGAAGCCCGGCGTCCACAGAGGGTTCAAGTCACAGCCTCTTCCCGTTTGCGTATAACAGGACCATTAGCGTGTTTTGATTTCTCCCCTCTCCGTGTGGCACAATGCCACATCAAAAATACATTTGCAGTGGAGCTTATTTTCTGAAGATGGATAATTTGGTTAAATCTCTTCCACTCTGATTTCCTCTCTAGTTTCAGGCACGCCGCGGTACCACATACAGAGGTGGAAGCCCATTTTATTCTCATGAAAAGGAATTTAATGACCCTCTAATATAAAATTGATCCTCTGATAAGACGGGACTTGTGGGCCACTTTGGCAGAGACATGAAGCCAAGTGAGTCCGCACATACCCACTGATGGAGGACCCCTTGAGCTGCAGCTGGGACGGGGAGGCCATGTCACTGCCTCCGTGTGGGAGTGGGGAGGGGACGCGTGGGTCGTCCGAGCCGCTGGGACACGATGGAGTCACTGAAGTCCTACAGGATCAGTGCTGTTGTTGGGAAGCCTGCTGCTCACACGGGCTGGCAAGCTCCAACAGCTGTCTTACGAAGCCGAGCATTTTATTTCGGGCATTCCCGGATGATATTTGGGTAGTAATGAGGAAAATGAAAATAACAATGAAAGACTGCCCTGTATCAGTTAGGTCACCAAGGGTTAGAGAAGTGGGTAATGCCAAGGGTCAAGGGTCGGTGAGCACGTCGGGGAATGGGCACCTCCGTGAATCAATGGCAAGGATGTAAACCGGTCAGTTATTTTAGAATACACCTGACAACAATGCCATTAGGTATCTGAAAGTACCCAGTAATCGTATCTGGCAGTATGAATGCCAGGATTCTTAAATAGGTTCATGCGAGTGGGGCACGAAACTAGAAGCAATCTAGAGATTTATCAAAAGGGCATGGCTAAAAGGCAAAGAAAACAAGGGCAAAAATGAACTACTGGGACTTCGTCAAGATCAAAAGCTTTTGCACAGCAAAAGAAACAGTCAATAAAACCAAAAGACAACCGACAGAATGGGAGAAGATATTTGCAAATGACATATCAGATAAAGGCTAGTATCCAAAATCTATAAAGTACTTACCAAACTCAATACCCAAAGAATGAATAATCCAATCAGGAAATGGGCAGAAGACATGAACAGACATTTCTGCAAAGAAGACATCCAAATGGCCACCAGACACATGGAAAAGTGCTCAACATCCCTCACCATCAGGGAAATAAAAATCAAAACCACAGTGAGATACCACCTCAAACCAGAAAGGCCTAAAATTAAAAGTCAGGAAATGACAGATGTTGGCCAGGAAGCGGGGAAAGGAGAACCCTCTTACACTGTTGGTGGGAATGCAAGCTGGTGTAGCCACTCTGGAAAACAGCATGGAGATTCCCCAAAAAGTTGAAAATAGAGCTACCTTATGACCCAGCAATTGCACTACTGGGTATTTACCCTAAGGACACAAATGTAGTGATCCGAAGGGGCACCTGCACCCAAATGTTTATAGCAGCAATGTCCACAATAGCCAAACTAAGGAAAGAACCTAGATGTCCATCAACAGATGAATGGATAAAGAAAATGTGGTCTATATCTACAATGGGATACTATGCCGCCATCACAAAACCCCAAATCTTGCCATTTGCAATGGATGTGGATAGAACTAAAGACTGTTACACTAAGCGAAAAAAGTCAATCAGAGAAATACAATTATCATATGATCTCTCTGATATGAGGAATTTGAGAGGTAGGGTGGGGGCTCGTGGGGGGAAGGGAGGGAAAAATGAAACAAAATGGACTGGGGACAGAGACAAACTTTAAGAGACTCTTAATCTAGCGAAACAAACTGAGGGTGGCTGGGAGAGATAGGGTGGCTGGGTGAGATAGGGTGGCTGGGTGATGGACGTTGGGGAGGTTATGTGCTATGCTGAGTGCTGTGAATTATGTAAGACTGATGATTCACAGACCTACTCCTGAAACAAATAATACATTGTATGTTAATAAAAAAAGAGAGCCTGGCTAACTAGAGCTTTGTTAGTATGTCAGTTAGTGACAATAACTGGTAAATGTCTAAACATATAAACAGTTCTTAAAAGCCGGGTTGGGTGGAAGAAGAAACAATTATATACATAGTACAATGTCCTTTAGGTAAGTTAAAATCATTCACATAGAAAGTGTTACATATTTTACATGTGTTCATGTATTTGCATGTATTCAAAGACATATGTTAAAAGAACAGTTACCTATGGGAAGGGAAGGGACATAGGTATGAGGACCAGGGATAAAGGTAGAAAAATCTAGAGAAGAGAGTATTTAGATGGGTGATAATGTGCCATAAGTTGAGAAAGACGATTAGTAAGTCTTTGCAGCTTACACTGAGTTTAAAAAATAGCACGTACCTGGGAGCACGGAGTAGAACCAGCATAAACAGTGATTCTGATAGCTACAATCCAGGCTCCCTTTTTCAACTGTCCTCTGAATCTACTTATCTTGTCCATCAGTAGAGATGCTATAAGATGAGGGGATTCGAAAGCAGGTGGAAAATCTCTCCCATTCCTGAGCTCCCCGTGAGTCAGGTAATAAAGGCTAACAGAAGGTAGAAGGTCAATTAGAGACAATTACAAACTAACTGACCCACCAGGATGGGAAAAAAACAAAAAAAGCAAAAACAGTTGCACTACACTCTTGTAAAACAGAGATTTCCCATACATAGGGCTCCAATTTGGGAAGTACACTGACTTTTTCATTTGGGTGTGATGGATCACCTGGAAATGCTGATCAAAACAGGAACCTGTCTGAATTTTTATATAGGCTTTCATTCCTTGTAGACATGAAGATAGCCGAGTAAATGGAGCTCATCAGTTATTTCACTTGTGAACATGTGACCCAGTAACCATTAAACACAAAATCTCTGATAATAGCAGGGAAAAAATAGTGTCATCCTGACAAAAGAAAGGAAGGAAGTAGAAGAAGTCAGATGTGGAACACTGATATTCTTCTTGTTCTTGGAAACATAATGGCACCTACTCTCCTCCTTCCATCTGCCAATTTGCAAGAGTGCAGTGAAGGACAAAATTTCCCCAAAGCTGGGTCACTTTCAACCTTTGGAAAGCCAGGCCATTCTCACCAACTGGTGTGTCTAACCAGAAGAATTCTAGGGCTGAGGTTCTAGAGGCAGCGGTAGGGAAAGGTGCTACCAAGTGAAGGGCTGAGCAGGGACGCCAATGAAGCCTAAGGCTGGTGAAGCAGTTGTCCCCAGTCTATAACACTTGGATAAGTGACTTAGTTCTCAAGTGATCCCCAAATATGTCCCCAACCAAATGTGTCACGGACACTTGGTGGCTGTGTTTTACATATTAGAATAGAAAAAATGAGCAAGTGGGGGCCCTGGAAGGAGTTGTAGACATATGGCATCTTCTTGGAGTCTCTCCCAGAGCACACACGTCCTTCTATAAAGTTAGAACCACTCTTCAGCTATGCATATTCGCTGGTGGAGGGAAGCAACAAAGAGTCCTATCATTGCTGGGAGGCTGGCGCTTTGTAAAAGGAAGAGTGAGTTGGTAGAACATCTCAGCTCTTCCAACCAGCTGTTTGGCACGATGGAGACTCACTGCCAGAGTCAAGGAGCTAAATGCAAGTGTATCTGTTCCCATGTGTGCAAACACACGGTTCTTGAGCGCCTGATGTATGCCAAGTAGCTTAATACCAGAACATGACTCCTTAGGTTACCCATCCCAGCATTCTTCCAACCAAAGACCCCTCTACCGCCAGTGATCAAGGGGGCAGTGGATGCAGCGGGGTTCGGAACTACACAAGCAACTTGACTGCAGGGTCCTCATGTGTAAGAAATGCAGAGAAGCCCAGGAATAGAAATGAAAAAAAAAAAAAAAAGGGCATACTGCTGGTCTGTCAATGGCGACCTGACCGGAAGGCACGTTCATCTTCCAATACCGTACTCCCACTCCCTTCTGCAAAGGGTTAAAGAGAAAAGTAATTAAACAATGATTTCTTTATAAGTGCTGGACTTCAGAGGCCTGTTTTCTCTGTTGGAAAAAAAAATAGATTTAAGATAATGGCCCTATTCTCCTTAGAATAAATTAAGCTCAGAGATAAAGAATTCCATTACTAATGCCTTTCAGCAAAACCCAGGCATCCTTTAAAGTCAAACTTTAAAGTATAATGTGCCGTGATCTTGTTGAAATCTTTCCTGTAATGATATTTAAGTGATGGGCAAGGGTATCCGTGGTTCAGGCGAAGTATTGATTGTATATCTTCGGGGCTGTCGAGCTCTTTCAGAATATTCCGTTCGAGGGGACGCACCGCACTTATTTAAAGGCGCTCTCAAAACAGTCACAAGTTAAGTCGAGCGACTGCTTTTTCTTGCAAGCTGCAGGCAAAGAGGGCAGGTTGTGAGAGGTAGAGGACAAGAAAGGAACCTAGAGGAGCCTCCACGTGGAACTCGGGGGCAAAGACCAAAGTACGGAATCAAGAACTGGGATCTGGGATATTGGCTCGAACCAGGACCTGCTTCAAGTTACAGATTCTTTTTAGTGTTCTGCTCTCATCATTTTTTCTCTTCTGTGGCCAGCGCTGACAAAGGACTGATTGCCACCCTTGCGGCAAGACGCTGTCCCCGTTCCCTCGGGGAGGTGCAGCTTCTTCAGGAGGAGACAGCTAGTTACTAGTCTGGAAAATGTGTGGTCTCAGCAAATGCAGCCCCTTTCTCTTGGGAAGCAATGTGAAGAGCCAGAAGGAGCCCAGGGACAGTTCAATTAGCAATGAAATAGGACAGCGGCCAGAGAAAGAACAGGGGATGGTTGGGGACAATCACGACCCTGCAGAGAACCTCTCAACGGGGCTCAAAGCCCTGTTCCCCACCCAATCATCTGAACCCAATCTTCTGAACCTGAGCTCTCCCAATTTAAGGCACAATTTGAGTGTCTGAAGCCGCCATTTATGATGCTGGCAAGAGGTCAGCTAGCCCCAAACATGCATTTGTGATTTCAATTCATCTTTCTCACAGAACTGCGAATTTCTAGACGGTAGAGATTGAAAAAGTCCTTTTCTCACTTGAGGGGCTCGATAAAATGCACGTCTCTGAATGGTACCCGGTATAAACTCCTCCCAAACCTTGTTGTCCTCCTTGAAACAAAGAAACAACCAATGAGTTTGCCTGGCACTGAGACCATCCTAGAGTTCACAGCTCAAGTGACCCCCGCCGGTTGCCCACTGGCTGCTGGGACACCCCCACTCTAGCATCAACTGTCTCATGAGTGATGGAGCAGACCCTCTGCAGCCCCATTGTTTTCTTCCACAGCACAATAAAGAACATCCTCCTGCCCAGTGCCCAGCACTCTGGGGTTTACAAAGGGCATCCTGGATCCTGGGTGTCACTTTTCAGTCAGGAAGACCCACAGAGCCTTGCACTGGTGAGGTGACCATCAAGGAACAGGCACAGAGTTTTGGGTTCTCTTGGCCAACCAACTGTCCCACCTAAAGGAGCTGTAGTGGACTTAGCAAGGGAGGACCCACTGTGTAGAGGGGTCTAGATAACTGATAAGAGAGACTCAGTTCCTGGGCAGATGAAACCTACTTTTGTGTCTTTACTAGAGGAGAAGGAGTTCCTTTCCACTGCTTAAAATTTCTGGCTTCATCTTTGAGTCTCTGGATTCAATTATTCTATTTGAAATATGTACACACACACACACACACACACACACACAGTGTTTACATAATGCAGATTTGTTCATTACTTCAAAGGACATACTTATGAAATGAGTTTATAAAAGGAAATTTAAGAGAATCTACTCATAACTATAACACGCTACTGTAGCAAATTCCTTAAACAAACATTTGTTTGATACTTGCTGAGCTGTTAGGTAAAGAGCTAACTCCTGAGGACATGGAGTGAAAGGCATACTCCTTTTCTTTACGAAGGTACAGTCTATGGGGGCAGGTGCATGGGAAAACCGAAGATAATGTTCTGCGTTAGGAAGTGGACAGAAATCTGGGTGCTGGCACACAGCTTGGAGAAATCTAGTTCTAATCACCAAAGAACTGCAATTTGGTATTCTATTTTCCTCCAACCTAGGTTTGAATCACATTCCTTTCAGAGGCTATGTGGATGTGACTTCCCTCTCTCTTTGCTTTAAATAAATAGAACTCTGGTTACCAAAATGCTGGCCACCCAATGTCTTTGCTATATTTACTTCATTCCTTCATTCAAATAATAATAATCTTTTCAAAAAGGAGCCCAAGATTCTTTGACCTTGTGAAATAAGCAAAAAATAGTACCATCATTCACCCAGCAACATATTGTACTTCTGCCTGTTGGCTTCTTGCTTGTCTAATTATTTGAAAAAGAATAGCTCTGGTAAAGCACCCTCTTATCGGCAAATACGCTTTTGATTCGAGAAATTATTATAGAAAAATGCTGGAAGCTTTGCAGTCATCTTTGCTATATTTAGAGGGAAAATAACGTCCCTCTACAATTACCATTTGGTATGAGGTTGATGCACTCATGTTTTTCTTTTCTTTCTTTCTTTTTTTTATTTGTTTTCTTTCTTTCTTTTCTGGGTTAACAATGCAACAACCACAGTTGCACACTTACTAAGAGGAGGCCATTTGAACTCCATCCTGGGTAGACACAGTGTCTGTTAACAGTGTTTAATTACAGATTAGGGGCACCCGGGTGGCTCAGCCGTTCAGCGTCTGCCTTCCTCTCAGGTCGTGTTCCCGGAGTTCCGGGATCGAGCCCCACATCGGGCTCCCTGCCCTGCGGGGAAGCCTGCTTCTCCCTCTCTCACTCCTCCTGCTTGTGTTCCCTCTCTAGCTGTGTTTCTCTCTGTCAAACGAATAAAATGTTTAACAAAACAAAACAAAACAAAAAAACAGTGTTTAATTGCAGATTAAAATGGAGAAACTGAATAATTGAGGTTGCTAATGAATTTGAAAACTCAGCAAAGCAAGGACCGCTAAGCATTTTTTTTCTGGCCTGGCTTTTCTCTCTCTATCCCTCTTCTCATTTCCCCCTATAATCACGTTTCTGACCTTGACTGCTGAGTTTATTACTATTCATAACCCCGGCCTCGGTGAAAACAGAAGGGCTGTAGCCTCTTTGCTGAGCTCCTGGAGTCATTCAGCCTATTGGGTTGATGGCATTTTCAGAAGTTTGCAACTGCAGGAGGCGGGCAGTCCTGACCACCACCACTTTCCAGAGTCATCTTAATTGGTCAACGTTACGATGGATGCTGCTGCCTGGAAATACAAGACGGTCCTAGAGGAAAGAAAATTCAATATATCCCAAGTCAAACTTCCAGCCCTTCAAGGGAGACTGGATTATTTGGGCATCTTGCTTGGTAGGCTCGCACTGGCTGTAGGCACCCAACCATGAGCACAGTCTCCTGGTTCCCACTGAAGAACAAAAGCAATCCACCCCAAGGAGACCCCGTGAGAGGCCTGCTTTGGGTAGGCAGCCTGTTTCCAACTGACTCGGAGGTAATGCTCAAGCAGGGATTTCTGCACTGTGAGGAGGCTGGACTATAAGACCCTGAAAATCTTTTGCTATGATTTTATGAAGATGGCACAAAGCAAATCGTCTGGCTTTAAGAGGACCATCCCTTTTGAAACCTCTTTTTAATACGAAGGCAAAGCTTTTAGGACTATTCTTATCAGCTGGGCACTGTAGTTCGGATGATACATTTCAAGGTTCATCTGGCACAAAATCTTGGTGGTTTAAATCAACATTCGGGGTAAATGTCTGCATTTTTATGGCCAAAAGGCCCCTACGCTTGTGTTTATTTGATATTCTGCTGTTGCTGGTTAAATTGTGCCTTGGTATTTACTGCATTTCCAATTCCAATCAGACTGATGACTTGTAGGGATATTATAGTTAATAAAAGAGACTAGGTCTGGAGCAGCATCGGCGTTGTGGACTCGGTCACAAAATCTTTTATGAATAACGGGTCACTCCTAATAACATTTCTTTAGAATTTCCTAGCCTCACTTCTTAGCTCAGCTGCTGATGGCATTCTACTGATGACTTGAAATATATGTCTTTGACAGCAGGGAAAGAAATAATCTGTTTTGAGACTATTCCTACTGGACCAAGAAAATCTGTCCCTTGCCACTGCTTAGCACTTCCATTTTCCCTTGGGGGAAAAGGGGGTAAAGGGAGGAGGTATTCATAATGTACATATTTAATCTTGCCTTGTCTATTTTCATCCCATGTTCACTCAATATTTGCAACATTCTCTTTGTGTCTATAAAGCATCAGTGCTACCCCTCTGAGACAGGAAGACCCAAGAGAACAGAGACTGTGAAATGTTCTTTGAAGGTATCTAGGACAGCTCCCAGTATAGCTAGAATACATGATAAAGAATTGGCTACAGATGATGGTGATGATGTCATGATGACGAAGAATAGAGTAGGGAACATAAAAACCCAACTTCAGGGGGGTATTTGTGACAATGTTTCAGGGGAGAAAACACTCTGGGGGAGTCTGGATCATTCCCTGCTTTGGCAAAAAGGGCAGTGAAGGGCTTAGTGTCTACAAAGTATCTTGAAGACAACTTTGTATCATCGTGGAAGCTTAGCTTGCAGAGGGAGATCCAGGCTTGGTTCAGAGCGTTTCTCCTTGAGGACAGACTTGGCTTCCAGTCAACTGCCATGCACAGGTGTGGGGAGAGGCGGGGAGAGGTATTAATATTTTTTCAGTAAAGGAGATGCTCATATGCAGGCTGCTAGCTGAGACTCTGAACAAGAGAGACAGGCTTCCCGTGAGACCAATGCAAAACCTCTAACTCTCAAGTGCCTTGTTTTCTTGTTTTCAAAATGGTACCATGGGGTAAGCAGCCCTAAAAACTGTCATTCGTCGCCTCGGTGCAGGCCCACACATGGCTCAAATAGGCCCACGCAGCTGCCCCCATCATTCTCTTTCTCACTGGGATTCTAAAGCCTAAGAAACACTGTGTGGCATTTACCATTCATCACTCAGGGGTCAGACAGTAGGGAGAGAGGCTCTTTCTTTTGAGGCCTTATCAGACCTGTCCCACTTGTGACCCGCAAGCATATCCAAAGTCTCATCCCACGCACTGGATTGGCATATGATTCTGCATGCTGAAAAGGCACCTCCCCATCGTCTCACCTATGTGGCTGTGAACCCTTAACAAAATGTCAGAGACGTATGGGAAATGGACAGATCGCCCACTTCCTGGGCCTGACCCAGAGCCCGACCTGCCGGCTGTCAGTCCAGGCTGGGTGGCTAAGGAGTGCGTTGGGAAGCAGCTGCAGCGGGGAGTGGGACACCCCAGACTGCTCCAGGGGGTCCCTTGCCCACACCTGGCTAGGCTAAGCACAAAATTCATGGTGCCGCAGAGCAGGCGGGAAGACAAAACAGGCAGAGTGAGTCTGTTTGGGGCTTGCACACAAGTTGTCAGTTCAGGTTTCCAGGTCAAAAATCATTTCATCTGCTAAGACCAATGTTTCGTAGAACCAAATGCCCAGTAGACTTCAAGGCAGGGAGGTGCATCCCAGGCCCCAGGCTCCAGCTGCCCTGCTGTGGGCTCCAGCCCCGCCCTGCTTCCCCCCCCCCTCCGGTCCCTCTTGCTCCCCATGCTGACCACTGGAGAGGCGGGGGGTTCAAAGACGTGACTGCCAGTCTCCAAATCCAAGTTATGCTACTGGGCTTGGCGACAGAGGTCCTTCTCGCCGGTGGTGTTAATTTTGTTAAAAAGAAGCATGAAAAGGTAGGGAGGCATGGGGAAAGTGTCGGTTCCTTAGTCTTTTATGAGTAGAAGGAAACTGAGGCCCAGACAAGAGAAGTATTAATAGCAAGATTACTCCCAAAGAGGCAAGTTGTAGACCCCCACGTGATGGCAAGGAAATGAATAATTTTTTTGCTGCCTGGACCAGTAAATTGGATCTCCTTCCAGCAGATAAGTTTATGGGGATTCTCCTGCCCCAGGAATCAGATACCATTTCCTTTCACTGTTTTTAGCACTTTGGGGAACATTATATTCACCAATAATCAAGAAGAGTATTAAAAACAGATGTGCATTGCATACTTTATAAAACAAACGAGATCCTCAAGTTTCCGATCCCTTTAGACCATGAAACCCTCCAGGGTAGCCCCCGAGATGCGACTGCACTTGGCTTCCTTCCAGCCTGTCTGCCTCACCGTGGACGGCTCTGCCTCTCCGGGATCTGCAGAAGGGAGTCAGGGTGGTTTGGCTGAACCCCAAATCCTCAGCTTCTGAGTTATTCTGTTTGATAGAGGAAATGCAAAGTTCCACCATTTGGACACCCCAAGGGCAGAGGAAGCCAATCTAAGAAGGAATCTTGAGCTGCCTTGTTGTATTCAAACTGGTCTCCTCCCTTACACGTGGGATTCGCTCCACAGGGGGCCTGGCACAAATTCAATGAATCCATCAGGAAATAGTGTGACCAAGACTATTGTTTTGAGAGCAGCTGAATTTCGACTTGGTTAAAATGTAAAACCACCTCTCTTCCAGCTAGAAATGTCCGTCGAACTCTTTCCCCAGAGCCCGCACTGACCAGACGTGGTGAGGGAGCGTGAGCTCCCCGTGCCCCGCACGTCTGCCAAAGAGACCCTCATCCCTACCTCCTAGGGGGAGCGGGGGCTGTCTGCGTTTTATCAAATCATTATCTGTGTCAAATATAGTTATGAGTCTTTTCACCAAAGAATATCATAGTTTTCCCAGCACTTTGTGTTAGCTGCAATAGAGAGGAAATTGAAATGGGAGGTCATTTCCAATGGCGCCTAACACCCTGGAATATGAGAAAAAGACATCTTGCAAACTCCAGGCCAGGTATTTCACTGAAAGGACATGTTGAAAAGCATAAGAAAACTTCAGCCAACAAAACTTTTTTTTTTTTTTAAGCTTTATTTATTTAAGAGACAGAGACAAAGAGAGTGAGCATGGCCCTGGGGAAGGGGCAAAGGGAGAGGGAGAGAAAGTCTTAAGCAGACTCTTTGCTGAGCGTGGAGCTGGGCTTGGGGCTTGATCTCACCACCCTGAGGTCAGGACCTGAGCCGAACCAAGAGTCGGATGCTTAACTGACCGCACCTCCCAGGCACCTCCAGCCCCATCCCTCTCTCTGCCTGGGATGCTTTTCCCCTAAGTGTCCCCATGTCCTGCTCACTCAGTGTCTTCAGACTTTTACTTATGTGTCACCTTTTAACAGAGCCTTTGCTGACCCCCTCCTAGGAAATGACACCACAAGCCTCAGGATCCTCTGAGCTTCTTTCCGGCCTCCAAAGCACTTATGATATAACTTACTAGATCTGTTGTTTGCCTTGTTTATTATTCTCCCACTACCCCCCGCCCCCGCACTCATCAGTATGTAAGTTTCATGAAGGTATCTTTGTTTCTACTCCATTACCTCCAGTTCCCAGACACAGAATAGATGGTTGAGAAATATTTATTAAATAAATGATTCTAGGTAGAGAGTCTGATTGTTGGCTTCTAAATTCCTAAACACCAAAAGCTAAAGAGATCTTGAGCAACCAAAGCAGGGGCTGTGGAGCCAGACTGCCTCGATTCAAACCTGGGCTCCATCTCTTACCAGCTGTGTGACCTTCGGTAAGTCACTTAACATCTCTGCTCAGTTTTCCCATACGTAATATGGATAATAGAGACACTTTCATTGGATTCTTGTGAAGATTAATTATGGTTATTAAATTATGATAATTTTGTTATCATAATTTAAAATTATAATTATTACGTCGGCTACTTAAAACAGGCATGGTATAGGATAAGCATTATAGAAGCATTGGCTATTACGACAATTATTAAGAAAACGAAGGCTGTAAGAGAGAAGTAATTTGCTCAAAATTGCTCATTCATTCATTCAACAAATATTTAAGTGTCTCCTATATACCAGACACTGGGGATTCTGCAACATATTAAATGAATAGTTCCTGCTTTTAGGGAACTTGTAATCTAAGTAGGAAATGAATGTTGAACAAAAACTCATGTAAATATATGATCATAATCTAGATGAGAGCTATGAAGACCCAGGGCTCCATGACCTTGAAGGATAGGAGACCTAATCCGTATTCTCAAGAGGCTGAGAGGAAATGGGAGGGCATCCTTGGAGAAACGGCATGCCTATAGAGACTTGAAGGCTGAGTATAAATTAGCCACAGTAGTGCGGGGCAGGGGTGGGGTTGGAGAGGAAGGAATTAACAGAAGTCATGGCACCAAAACCTGGGTCCCAGTCTAAGACTCTTTACATCACAGCACTGTGGCCATGGGATTGAATGTGGACTTCTTCACTAACCTCACATTGCCTCCAGGCAAGAGAGCAAGGACCCTTCATGCAAGATTCTGTATTATAGAAAGGCCTGGCACGTGCCTCAAGAAGTGCCCACAAGTGTGTAGGGTACCTTCAGCACTTGCCAAGGGCCAACTCACAGGGTGTGGCTCTGCCAATGAGCGGAGGTTCTAAGTTCAGGTACGCACCCCCACATCCACTCCAGGGGGAGGTGACGATCGGAAATGGGTTGTGCTGATGGGGAAGGGGGTCACCATAGCACCCGGTCCCTGTGGTACCTTACCCTCTTTTCAGCAGGCAAGGAGTCTCTTGGGAAGCCTGCCAGAGGAAGGGGACTTGCTCTTTGTTCTCCATAAACCCAGGAGAGGCAGTATCCAAACCTCAGCGATGACCTTTGGCTATTATCGTCTCGGCATTCAAGGAAATAGTTGTGCAGGGGGCTGAAGCACCACCATTATAAAACACTTGGTTAAAATATGGATTAATCCCTGGGAGGGTGTTATGCAAGATTCAGATATATGGTCTGTGATATGGATAGGATATATTTTTTTATTGCAATAATAAGTTTCTCAACTCCTAATGGAGCCTGTATTAACTGAAGATGACAGGGAGCGAGGAATGGAAAGGCAGCAATTTGTTAAGGTTGCAGAGCGTGGTTCCAGGGGTTGTAAAAGATAAAACATTTCAGAGTCATTAAAATCACCCTAAATTGTCTATCTGAACTCAAAGCAACAAACCTGACTCTGTCCCGAGTCTATCACCAGGCATCGTTTTCTTTATAGCGTTTTGACTCCCTTAGACCTGGCACACGGTTCAATCTTCCATGCCCAGGAGTATCCAGGCTTTGAAAAGACCCATCTCAGGCCTTCCTGGAGGAGGCGGACTTTGTGTGCTCAAGAAGGGAAAGGAGGAGCTATCTGATTCATATGCAGCCCTTGGAATAAAGGCTCTCATTCAAAAGAAGAGGAAGGGATCAACCAAGGAGTACTGGAGAAGGGATCATCTGGGGAATCTTCAGGCCTTTCGGGAGTTGGGGGTTAGCAAGTAGAAAGGTTCTTTAAAGCCTTGATTGCGACTCTGTGATTGTCTATGAAGAACTATGGTCAGACTCTTGAGTCAGTCGGTAGTTCTGATGATAAATCTTGCTACTATTTATTAAGAGCTTACTAAGGCTCAGGTCCCATGTTGACAGATTACCATAAACTAATCCATTCAATTCTTATACAGTCCCAGGAAGTAAATCATACAGATTCCCCATTTTAGGGAAGATTTGGGCAAGTTTCCCAGCATTTCCAAGACTCAAAATCAGATGGCTAACGGGGCAGCTGGGCTGGGGTTCAAACCCCAACAAACAAATCTACATTAATGCAGTAACCAGACCATGCTTCTGTTCCCAAGAAATAGTAGGTTTACTCTGATGGGATATAGTAAATTATCAACCCTTCAGGCTCATTCAGTTGGTAAAAAGCAACCTGTCTGATGGAGGAGACCACTGGCTATCCTTGCTATCAGGTGATGTCAATAGCAGAAGAGATCCAGCAGTGACTGTGGCTTAGCAGTGAGCAAGACAGAAAGATAAGCATTTTCTGCATATAGATACGCAAGACGAAAGATACGCATTTTCTGCATATAGATACGCAAGACGAAAGATACGCATTTTCTGCAAAGATCCGCTCACTTAGCAGTGAGCAAGACAGAAAGATATGCATTCCAATTGCCGGGAGGAAGGAAGGCCGGGCTTTCTAATACCCCTTTGCAACTGCCCTGGGCCACAGAGACTCTCCCTGTGTTTCATCCTTTGTGGGGGAGAAAGTCACTGTGATCAGAAGGAGAAAGGCGGCAGAGGAAGCAGCCAGAAGCATGAAACCTCAAGGATGGCAGGAAGAAAGACTGGTAGCACTGATGACAATGACAAAGCCCTACTTTCAGAACCACCCTTCCTCTCCCCATAGGAGTCATGAAGGGGGAAGGAGGCAACCAAAGGAAAGAAAGTCCTCATGCTGAGATTCCTCTTTGAAAATGGCATTGTTGTCAAACCAGAAAACAGTTTCTCACCCCGAATAAAAAACTGACATTTGTCTAATTAAAAAACTTAATGGAGATTTTGCAGGCAGAGGAAGCGGCCAATGCATCTGCTGGTAAAGTCTCCATATGGCCCAATCCGATGTGTACTCTGCTGCAGAGACAGAGAAGGGCACTCTGGTATTAAAGCTGCCCAGCCATTAAATTACCTCCATGGCCTCGCTGGCTGCTGGCAGCCAGAGAAGGGGAAACTCACCCCAGATTTCTGCTTGCCTTTCTCCTTTCCCCACAAGAAGCATGATTTGACATGTGGATAAAACACCAAGAAGTAGTAAGGGCAGGAGGTGGGGACAGGAAACAGGGGGACTATTAGGAAGGAATTTCCTCTTCTGGACCCTGGCGGGCAGTGGAATGTTTTCATAAGGACAGCATGTGGGACAACTCAGTAGAGACAGGGCAAGAAGCTGATCCCTGACCATGACTATTATTTGGGGGCATTCAGACCACTGGCAAGGGTGAGGCTCCATCTGGAGGCTCAGCAAAGTGAATCTAGCCTCTGGAAGGTGAATGTGGAGACCAACTCTCTTTTCAGAAAGGCAAGGTAGGGCCCAAGCACAAGTAGTCAGAAGCATGGACACATTCCTTGCAGATGTGCTCACGGTCCGTTCCCCTAAGCAACTCACCTGGCCCAGAGTGCCTCTGAGGGCCTAAAGGTGATGCCCGCATGTCCCCTGAGCTAATGTTCCCTCCTCAGACGCTCCTGTCTCTTCAGCTCTCTGGATCCTCTATACTACCTTCCAAAGTATCCCTTCACTCCGCTTCACAAAAACTCCGCTTTGCATGTCAGCCTTCATCAGTGAGCTTTAAATTTAAAGATCTTCAGTGGCTCCAGTCCCGATACCTGTCACACCAGGTGTCAACCAAGAAGACACACACACACACACACCCAAGTAACACACCATGAGCTGAGATCAAAACAACTCATCTTATCCATTAGTTTGGAATAAGATCCTGAGGAGCAGGGGAAGGGAGAAGAACCGTGCCTTCCTCCGGAAGGCCATGCTGTGTAGCTACGGGGCTTCTGCCCCAGACATTCATGATGTTTCCAGGGTTTTTGTTTTGAATCTGAAGCCCCACAAAGTATCCTGCCGTATCAACCTAATTACCAGCCTCTCTTCATTCCCACTGGCTTGGCAAGTGAGCACAGCCAAGACGGACTTGATGTGATAATGGAAATTAGTGATGAACTTCATCCATTATTATAAGTACCAATGCCAATTTATCATGATGACCCACAAGAGGGTGCTGAGTGGTGATGTCTGGGGTGCATCCGTCGACACAGGTAAGAGGCAACGCCCTTGGGAGCCATTGGCTCTCTTGAAGAGGCTCTTCAAGAGAAGTGAATGTGGTTCATCACAATGGCTGGGAGGCAGGTGAAATTTAGAAAGCACCTCTGGTCTTACCTACCCAATGAGATTAAGATGCTGTAGTCTTGAACACCCAGGAAGTCTGGGCTCATCTCTCCCTTCTTCCTGTGATACCCTTTCTCCATGAGATACCTGGGATCACTGGTGACTGCAGGCAATTCCAGATTTTCCAAATGCGGTTGGGGGATGCAGTAGACTCCCCCAAATCCATTCTATTTCTCCTCCATCAAATACAGCAATACTGCTTTGGGAAGCCCAGATCCTTGAGTGAGCCTGATTGGCTTAAGGGCTCTCCAATCCCCCTTCTCAGTAATCAGTTCAGTACTGGGTTAGTGACCCTATTTAGATCAAGGAGATGCAAGAGGGGACTACTGAAGGGTGTCTGCAGAATGATGGATGTAACTTAGCAGCGTATAGACTAGGTTGTTCCTGGTCGCTGTCTTGTGACCGTGAAGGAGGCCAGCATGAGGGAAAGGCACTCCAGAAAGAAGGGCTAAGACAAAAACAGAAGAATGGATGCAGGACCTTCATTCAGTAGTGCCTAGCTCTGGATTTCTGGTTTGCTAGCCAACAAAACTTTTCATTGCTTTAGTCAATGGGAGTTGATTTCCATTATGTGAAGCCCAAAGAATGCTTTCCTCTTCCCAAGAAAAAAATACCTCCTCCAAGTTGGATTAGGAAAGGACCATCACATATGAGCACTAGATGTGCCTGGCAAGGCAGAGTGCACATGGATTGTGAGGAGTGACAGGCAGAAGAGGGGTCTCTCTCTGTGATTGATGACTTTACACATTTCAGAGAGTTCTTTACCAGGCAGCCCATGAATCCATGCTCTTGGTGAGCAGGTCATCGCCCTCCACCTCAAGGACACTGAATCAGCAGGATGAGGGTAGACTGGATTTTGTTCCCAACTCTTCGACACTCCCTCCCCCCAACGCCATTGCCATATGACTTGTAGTGTTCTCTCTAGGCAAAGCGCGAGTGCATGAGCTGGGAAAAACCTCAAGAATGAATGAGACTCAGAAAGCAGTGGGGTTAGCAACAGGTGCCGAGGCCTGAGCAGCTGCACGTCTCCAGCTCACCAAGCCAGCTGGCCTCAGTGAGAGGAAGGGCGTTGCAGAAGCCCCAGGACCATAAACCACCGCACATTTTCTTCTGCCTGCTGGAGGCAAAGATGCTGAGACTTTCGCTTTCATGTTTGAATGGAAATATCTTAGTGTACAAATTATCACTTTACAATTAATTATGCAGAGCAAGCAATACACATGAGACCTCAATATTGTGACAGCTTGGAAATTTACTGTTTTTGAACTTAACATGCAATAAGTCTTGCCAAATGTATGTTGAAAAGTAGCACAAAATCAGACAATTAACATTTTAACGTTGTAGATTCACAGCACATCCGCAGGTCAGTGTAAACATCACAAGCAACTCAACAAATGAGAACTTGACACCCCCCTGAGACTCTGACCTTAAAAACCAACGTTCCTTAATTAGGCCTTTCCTTCCTCTTCTGCCTTTGGGGAGGAGGGATTGTTATGAAAAAGATAAGATTATATCATATTGGAGTTCACCAGACATCTCAAATGGTTTGGGTTTGATAAAAAACAGCAGATCTCATGGCTAGAATCTTCTCTTCAGAACCTGTAAGCACCATGTGGATATCAATGGGGATTTCATCAGGATGTTTCTGATTCCTTTACAGTTGAATCGTTAAAAGATTTTTGAGGATTCTGAAGTCCAAAAACTCTCCTGAGCCACTCTTTCCCCTTAAGCATATTTTTCCTTTCTTTTCAGAAAATTTAGGAAATTGAATTTTAGCTATGGATTTAAAAGGGGCGGGAGCTGCTTATCAATGACAGTGGCCAAGGATTAAAACCCCAATTCTAGAAGTTTGTTTTGGGGTCTGTCCATCTGAGGAACATTTGTCTCTTCTCAATGGGCCCATATCTCAGATGATAGAGATTTGGCCAATTATGATTCTGGAAAAGAGCTCAGGAATTCTCTACACACTTTGCTCTATTCTTTGCAGTGTATAGTTTTATCCAAGACAAGCCAGAAGGGTAGACTTGCAAGGAGAGGGCAGAATGGAAATATCACAAACTGGATGAGACCTAGAGCACCCTCCATCCAAGTCTCCTCTGTCATCAAATCAAGGCCCCACCTGACAAGTGTCAAATCTCTCCCTGTGTTCCGGCCTGGTGGCTGATACCACTTTATTCACTTTGTAGTCAACTCGGTCCTTGTTAGCACCAACATAACCTCATCTTGCTCTTCTCAGGTGAGAGTGTGTCACGTTTTCTTACTTCCTTGAAGCTCTGAACCTAATCTCGAAACGGATCCTCTAACAGTCTGCAAATATCAGAATGTTTCACAAAGGATCCGTTCTAGAACTCAGGCCACATGACAGCAAGGACCTCATCCATCCCCCTCATGGAACATCCTTCACACCTAGAACCGTGTGTGGCACAGAGAATGATGAAGAATATTTTGTTAAATGAATGAACGGAAGTCTAATCATATGTAAAATATATTCAACCTTTCACTGTACTTCCACACCTACGGATGCGTTGTATTCGGCTGGTATTCTGAGTAACAAAGGCAAAGTCATCCTTAGTCTACTAATAAAAAAAGCAGTTGAGGGCTAGGTACAGTGTGCATAACTTAAGATCCCACTGCTGGTGGATGGGAAAACGGGTCACCTGATTCTCAACATGTGCAATTTTCTTCACATAAGTCAGTGTTTCTGAAGGTTTGGGATGCCTTAAAATCACCTGGAAGGCTTAGGAAAACCCAGATTGCCGAACCCCTCCCAGTGAGTCAATTCACGAGTCTTGGGGGAGGCACCAGAGTCTGAATTTCTAGTAAGTTCCCAGGTGTGGGAGTACTCTAGAGAGAGACTCATTAGGGTCAGATCCTCTCAAGGGCAGAACAAAGGCCGGTGAGACAGACAGACAGCTCTGAACCTTCCCTGAAACTATGGCTAAGTTATCACACTCAAGTGATTCAGGGTGGAAGGCCAGGCTGTGCAATTTAATTGAGGAAGTCTTTTTCTTTCTTCATTAAAAAGCAAAATAAACAAACTTACTACCCTTGATCATGGGATGGGGGATTCCAACTTAGAATGAATGTTAGCTAAAATTTCACTGAATATGAATGTGAGGTCTTGAATAGACATTCTGGAGCCGGAAAGGACATTAGTGACCACCCAGTCCAGCCCTCTCTCGGTGTTACACCTGTAGAAGGAAGATGAAGTTTTAGACAGATGGTAATGCCTGACCCGGCGGCCCAGGCTCTCCTTAAGCCTGATGTTTCCCCCACAGGCCATGATGGAAGGCAGGAGGGGCTTCTCCACCAGCTGTTCCTAAAGGGACAGCTGATCACCAGACACATACGAGTTTTGTGGTGATGAAGAATGATGAACTGGAAAAATCTAGCTCCCGTTATGAGGTTTTTGTGGCTGCCGTGATTTCCAGTTGCAAAAGATAGTCACTTTGTGCCCTCTCCTAATTTCCCAAGCTTAGCGATGGACTTCAGAGTCAGGGTGAAGTTTCTGATAGAGGCAGCGGGATGTCTATTCCTCCTTCCAACCGGGCTGTGCCTCTGGTCATCGCTGAACCCTCTATCTCATTTGGTGAGCGATTACGCAGTTCATGGGGATGGGGCAGGATTTGGGTTTTGTGACTCATCTCCTCCAGCGAGGCTTCCAGTTTACTAATCTCTGGCATGCTTACTGCTGCCTGGGAAACTGAGTTTGTGCCTTCTCAGAAATACGAGGTTAGCATACAGTGATATACAGTCCTCTCAGAGGAGAGACAGAGATCCATAGTATAATAGCTAGAGGACACACAACTTGAGTGAGATGGATGGTACAGAAGCAAAAGGAATGTTTGTCATTCATTTGCTCATAATGCTGCTCCTTCCTCGTGTGTCCAGCCCAGCCTCGGAGGCGTCACTGGCTGCTGGGGACACTCAGTGAATTGCAAGCAAGCAAATAAACATGATTTAATAGTAGAAGAGAAGAATTTGCCACACCACAAAACTTCCCCCTTCATTTATTTTGACAATCTGGTGCCTAATATTTATGACAGTGCTTAGAATGTCGAAGGAGTTTTAGTGTAAGGAGTGAAGTCTTTGTAAACTGAGTTGCTTATTCTCTGACAAGATGATGAACTAGCTTATGGGCTGGAGGGCAAGCTCCAGATTTTAGCTAACTGGTTAAAGGACTGCATTTCCGCATACATAGTCTTCACCATCATCATTGGTAACTCATGACATATGTTAGCTACATTTACACAGAGAACTATGATGATCCATTCCCCGCCACCTAGAAGTTTATAATCTAAGATAGGGATTGCAAGTAGATAAAGAGGGTGCTTTATTCCTCATTCCTGTGCCCGTGGCAGACATTGCTAATCGAGGCTAGTGTTCTTGATCAGCATCCTTTCCTACATTAATGTCAGGCAGCGACTACTAGCCGATCACAGCAAGCACATGCCAGGACTTCCTGGTCTGTTTTCATTAGAGTAGGCAATTAGAACTGCAAGACATTCCTAGAACCCTAGCCAGGGGAAAGAGGTATATTGCTATGGACCAAGGGAATTAGAATTTTAGCATGCACTAAGGCTTTCACACCTTCCAAATAGTAAATAAATGTGGCATAACTTGAGAATCAAGGCATAGGACCTCTGCGAGTTTCACTACATCTGAAGCCTCAGTGTGGCTGCTCCCGCGTAGGGGGTGGGACAGAACCCCACGGGAGGCATAGCCATCATTAGTACCTTTGCTCCCGAGACAGGAGAATTCTGGACGCTTTATTTAAACACTGATCACAAGCACATATTCCCCTCACTTCCTCCTTTCTGTAGTTCCGGTCGAGTAATTAAAATCACTTCTGTTAAACTAGTATGGTTGATTCAATAAGCCAAGGGCAAGTTTATGGATCTGGAGGACGGAAGCCACTTTAAACCTGGCACCCCCGGCCGTGCTGCAGAATAACAATTAGAATAATTGATACCCAGGTCCTTGATGTCGAGCCCCCACCCAAGGCCTCCACACAGCGGCAGGCCTGCCTCTCTGGCTAGATGGATACTAGAGCCGAGATCGGGCTATTTGGTTGTTCAACCTGCCGTGCCGAGGACAGGCTTCAGTTTAGGGAAGCCCACTGTGAAGAAGCTCTTTGAACTCACATAGTCAGCCGCGGTCTGGAAGAGAAGCGCTTTGCCCGATATTGGCTAAACAGGAGAATGTGCCTTTCGGATTAGATGCTGGGGAGTTGCAGAGTTCCAGAAAGGGCTGGCGGGAGTGGTAACCTGGGGGGGGGGTGTGTGGCTGTCTTAGCGGGCTATGGCAAACACAGGCGTGGTGTTAGTAGCTAGACTACATGATTGACATGATGCTAAGTGTGTTTATACATCTCTTATTTAACTTCAGGATGATTATATCATTTAACCTTTGTATAGACCCCATGCCCTACGGTCTAGAGGGAAGCTCTGAAACACCGACTCCTTTTCTTTCCTAAGGTCAAGCTAGGTTAGGAATTTGGCCCCCAAATTCCTGCTCTTAACTACCATGCTTTATCGCCTTTACACGATCTGATATGATCTCCCAACACCGACTGGATCCATAAGATTTTTTTTTTTTTCTTATCACCGTAACATGTATCTCTGGATCCCAGGAGACCTACTGATTGGACAAAGATAAAGGCACAGCATTAAATTCACACTATGGAATCACCGTACTGAGAAACAAAAGGTGAGTTAAATCTCCATAAAAGCAGGGACCCTCACTGCACTATGGAATTTAATCCATTTGCTATCTGGATTTGGGATTCCCATTAAAGAAGTCATCATGTGAGGAGACACTATTGGCATTTGTGTGTGTGTGTGTGTGTGTGTGTGTGTGTGTGTGTGTGTGTGTGTGTGTGTGTTTCTTCTTGTGGAGCAGGACCATGGCATTTTTTACTGGAAGGATAAATGGAGACATTTTGTTTCCTGTTCATGATTTCCTATTTTCCTGATCTCACTTGGCTATTTCCCAGAATAAGTGTCCTTTTCTTTTTAAAGATTTATTTTGAGAGAGAGAGAGAGTGAGAAAGAGAGAGAGTGAGTGCATGAGTGCAGGGGGAGAGAGCTGCCTGCTGCACAGGGAGTCGGATACGGGGTCCAGTCCTAGGACCCCAAGATCATGACCTGAGCCAAAGTCAAGAGTCAGACTCTTAACCAGTTTACCCGACTGAGCCACCCAGGTATAAGTTTTAAGACAGATGTGTTCTTGGTCCCCACTTCCCTCTGTGGCCTCTTTATTTTCTCCCTAACCTACAGACCCTGGCACATTCACTTTCTTGCTTATCCAGCTCAGATCCTGCAGTCCATCACTTCATCTGCTGCACTGACTGCTCGTCCTTACATCTTACCTTCCCAGAAAACCTCAACGCCAGGTCACTTGATGATCTCCCTTTTCCTCACCTAATTCTGGGAAGTTGAGAGGAGCTGGACATAATTATCCCAACGCTCATATTTGCCCCATTTTTTTGTAGGATCTGCAAAACTCTACTGTCCCCTCCAGCACCATTTCCAACACCTCTGAGCTTCTATGTTCAGATCTACCATTCCCCACAAAGGTGCAATCAAAACTTCTCTACTTTTCTGAAACTTTGGGCCTCCCCGCATTTCCTAGAGAAAGCAGACGTCAATAGGTAAGCATTTTCTCAATGTCTTGTATCCAAATCCATCATCTTGACATGACCTGTACTCATCCTTCCCTCCTTCACTCCTATTACATGAGAAATGTCTACCACTATCCATGTAAAGCTAATCCCTCCATCCCTGCTGTGGACTCTCTTTCTCGCAACTTCTAGGGGACTTGTCCTATCAATTTTACCCCCTTGTTTTCGCCATAGGATTAATATATATGAAAACCTCTCATCTTAAAAACAGGATTAATATATATGAAAACCTCTCATCTTAAAAAACCTGTTTTTAAGATGAGAGGTTTTCATATATATTAATCCTATGGCGAAATAAAAACTGTCCCTTCACCCTGAATTCCTGCAGCCACTTCCCCATTGTCTCCTCTTTAATACTGGACATTTTGAAAGAGTTGCATACATTTATTTTACCCATTCCTTACTGCCACTCCTTCTTCAACCCTCAACATTGCAGTATCCACGTCTAACCCTTCCTCCTATACATCTTTCTTTGAGGTTCAATGACCTCATTGCCCTGAACTCCAATTGCCACTGGTTGTCTCAATGTCACTAGAGTCATTTCTCTCTCTTTGAAACATTCTTACCTTGGTTTCTATGACAAGAAGCCATAGCCTTTCCTACACTTCCTTCTTACCTTTGTGTATATCTTTTCCCAATCTGCCTTGTGGGACCCTATTTTTTTCATCCCCTTTCTTCAGTGCTGGCATTCACTAAGAATTCTGCTGAGGTTCTTTCCATAAGCCCAGAGCAGGTTCGTCTCTTAAGCTCCAGCCCCACACACCTAAACCTTCTCCTGGCCACCCCTCGTTAGAAGTCCCATCAGCAACTCCACATCAAGGTGTCCAAAATGAAACCCAGGGCTTTGCCCCCAAACGTTCTCCTCCTCACTTGATCTCAGTCACCACGAGTGGCTCTTCTGTACACCCAGTGGTCGATGCCTTCTTTTTCCTTTCACCAACCACTGCCTTCTTTTTATTATACTCATAAATATTGCTCTCTCTCTCTCTCTCTATTCCCAGCATTTGTCATAGTGCCTTATAGATAGTTGATAGTCATTAAATAGTTTTGTAAGTGGTGGGTTTTACACCCCGGCCTCTGCCCCTCAGCTCCTTTCCCACTTTCCTAGCTCAGATCACCATCCTCTTGCACCTGGATGAATCCACCCAACTGATTTCCTGCCTCAGTTTCCTCTTCTGGCTCATCTATTCTCCTCTACCTTGAGAGGGACCTTTCAAAACACAAATTAAGGCTTCTAACTCTCCTGTTTACATCCTTCAGAGAGCTTTCTCCTAACAGCCAACGGAGGGCCAGATGCTTATCATGTGCTCCAAAAATATTTGTTCAGTGGAAAAAAATGATCGGGAGCCAAAATAAGAGGATTTCCAGAAACACAAGAAGTCCAATGCCTATTAATGCTCTGCCATTATTGTATTTGCTCATGTGCCATAAGGAACATATTTGGCTTCAGAAACCCAACCCACTGATTCCTCTTCAGCTTGTGTTTGCTCTCTCCCAGAAACTGGCGCAGAGCAACATTTATTAAAAGAGGGTCATCTGGGGATTTGGAGGAAGGGTTCAAGAAAAAAGAGAAGCTCTGATTCATTAAAATCCTTGTCTCTACAAGCAAACGTGTCTTCCCTTATGCTCCCCTGCGCTCCTGCCATTGTCTCTGGGGACTACCTGGATGCTGGCTGTGTGCTCATCCCTGTGCCACGGACACACACACCTCGTTTCTCCAGCCCTCCTAGTGTGCTTCTCTGGGTGTTGGGAATGCAACTTGTTATTAGTATGTTTCACTTCCCAACCACTAGGATAGTCATTGTGACTGTGTGTGTGTGTGTGTGTGTGTGTGTGTGTGTGTGTGTGTGTGTGTGTTTAGGGTGGCACAGGAGACAGCAAAAGAATACAAAGAAATCCCTAGGGGCTGTGCTTTAGGGAGAGAACAAATGGGCAGAGAGTCTCGAAAGGGTTTGTTCTCGAAAGAGTTGTGCACTGTTCCAAGCTCCCTCCTTCCACAAGGAAAAGGGTGAGGGTTTACAGGATCATGCCAGCCCTTGCAAATGTACCTCTGTCCTCTCCCCCACCCCTCAAGCCCCGCCCCGCACATCATTACAGTGTGCTGGTAACTGGAAGGTTCTCCTGCCCTTTCCCCAGGCTGCCGGTGCTGAGGGATCTACTGCGCATGTGCACATGTCCTGACAGGTGAGTGGAGGCCACACACGCATGAGGAGTCTGCCAGGCAGCAGCAAGCATCTGCTTTTCTCCAACATGCAAGTCAGTGATGGCAGCCTGCGAATGAAAAAGGATGGAGTGGACCGCAGAAAAATTCAGTGGCTGCCCCCTGACACAGGCATGGAGTCTCAGAGGCCACCTGAGGCATCAGGGGGATTTATGGATTAAACGGAAGAAGCCATCGGACTGGAATGAGCTCTGCACTAGGGCTGAGCTGGAGAGCAGATGTCAGTGACTGGGAGCTTGCCCAGTCTGCCCTCTCCTCCCTGGCGTTAAGTCTTCCTGATCGCCAGCCCCCCAGCTTCATTCTCCACAGGCTCAGGATGGCTAACATCCCAGAGCTCCCGCCAGGGATTCGACTAAGGTAGGAGCATTAAAATCATCTCAGCTCCCCCTCCTTCCTTCCCCTCTCTTCCACTCCTCCCTGGCCAGGGCCCCACGGGTGCATGCACCTGTCTTCTCATTCCCCCGTCTGCTGTTGCGGTTTCCAGCCCTTCCCCTCCTCATTGTGTCTACAGCAATCAGAGAACAGCGCTTTCTGCCAGGTGGAGGCTGATGGAAACCAGACACACTTGGAGCTGGACATCCATTTCCAGAAGCATAACCTATGCTCGGCAGGGCAGTCGTAGTGCCGAGAGGCTCTCCCCTGGTGTCCAGCTCTGCATGACCCGCCCTTTCCGCCACGTCCTGGGCCTTAGACTCCCTGTCCACACATCCCATCAGGCCCCCGCCCACCTCTCCAGGAGCAGAGGAGATGCTGGGTCATAGGACCATGGAGGCCCACACAGTCCCTCCAGGAACAAAGGGCAGGGTCTGAAATCTGGATCAGCCACCTGCTCGTTGTCCCTCTTCAGCCAAGCAATTCAGTTTCCTCTTCTGGAAGATGGAGAGAAGAATGTCTAGCTCGTGGCTTTCGAGAATGCATGTTCACATGAAGCACTACTAGCACATGCCCAATATCGTCAGCGAGCCTCCTAGGTTGATCTGAGTTTTTTCCTGCCATAGGTGATTGTGCGGCTGTCCGTGGAGCCCCAATAGAGCCCTGAGGGGTCCTGCCTGGAGAGCGCCATGGCTCTGAGGGGCTGCTGGAAGACCCCCCCCACAACCCCCCCAAATGACTGCTCCCTGCTGAATTCCTATCTCTACGAGCCCTCTGTGCCTCCATGGAAGGCCCTGGACCACTGCCTTCACAGCCCCGGTGCCCTGCCGCCAGACTCATGCCTGGGAGCTCGCTGGAAGGCTCCCGACACAGACACCGGCCCGAGAGGAACAGCGACAGGTCCAGCAAGGACGGCTTTCCCCGCTCTGGTTGGGATGCCATGCACAGCCAAGCAGCGTGGAAACCTTTGAGGTTTGGATGGCTTCTGAATACTAACGAGGGCAGAAAAAAAAAATGAAAGAGAAAGGAGAAAGATGTCTCGGTCAGAAGTTTTTCTAATCGCTATGGATTTCCCTCCGTTTTAGTGGATTTGAGAGAGGGCGTAGGAAAGCGAAGGGAAAAAAAAATCAAAAGCAGATTATTACCTGAGCCACTCTTGCTTTTCATCCTGAGCTGTGACAGCAGCTCTCTGACAGCCGTATCTGCATGTTAAAGACTAAGGGAGGACGGAGGCAAAATACTGACGACAGAGCTGGGATCATGGGTCACTTGGATCTTGAAAGATAGAATCAATTAAAAATGGAGCTTTCCACTCACAAGGTAAATTAGCTTTTGGAAAAAAAAAAAATCTGTTCCCCCATGCCCAGTGTCCAGAATGTGCCAGACAGATGAGATGGGGTCATACAAATCACGACAGGAAAAGCACCTGTGCACGCATGCACGCACACACACACACATGCGCGCACACACACACACTGAATACCTGGTTCACCATATGGTTTCTCGATAAATATTGGTTGGATTTCTGATTGTGTGGGTCCACACGGATATATTTATATGTACTATCTAACTGCATACACCATTCTCTATTTGTTCCTACTTAGCAATGCTACGCATGAGATCTGTCCGACTTCCTTGAGATTCTACCAGGCTTAGATTTTTCTTTCTGCCTTTGTTGTAAAAATAATGCATTATTTTAATACATGCAAAATGGAAGTTCTCCTTTGACCACTCTCCCTTTGGACAGCTTTACAGAAAATTGTGGACATGCCTTCTACTACATCCAATTAATAACAGAATAGAAAGGAAACCAGAATTTCAAGGGCTTTTCCCTCCCTGCTCTCAGACCTGCCAGCCCTTGATTCTTGCCAGCAAGAGTCACAGAACAGCCAGGGACGGGGCCTGGTTTTGGCGCCCATCTGGAGTGCTCCTGCGTTCTCAAAATCTCAGAGTATCCACTCTTAGAACACGTGACCTTAGAGAGAGCCTGTCCTCCAGAGGAGACCACCCAAGCCATATTTCCAGGCCTTCTATCTCTCATTTCATTTAGGTCTCGTCACCTTTGGGATCGACACTCTTAAGTAGGTTATGATGAAATCTCACGACTTTTCCATTACAAGCGGAGAATTGAGTTGAGGAAAAGAGTAAGACATGAATAAAGCGTAACAAAGGATCAAGTGTTCCCATTGAGGGTGAAGTTTCAGAGGCGGTGCTTCTCAAAGGGTTCGCAGTCTAATATGGTAAATGCTGCAGTCCAGGTATTTTACAAGAGTCCGGAGAAGAGAGACCCCATCTTCATGGGGGCTTCACAGGGCTTCGAGGATGAGTAGGGGCTTCCTAGGTAGAGGGGAGATGGGATGGGTTCCGTGAGAGCGAAGATGGGAAGTGAGGACTCAGACATGTGCACGTGCACAGGCCGTGTAGGAAAGAACAGGTGTGTGACCGGATTGCGGGGTGAGGAAGCGTGGCCAGAAATGAGAGAGTTCGGGAAGCTGATGGGTAGAGGCCAGACTTCACTGGGCTTGGAAACGCCTCATACTTTGTCGTTGGCTGTTGCAGACCCACAGGCAGTGAAGGACCCCAGTCAGGTCCCAGTTTTGCAAAGACTCTGAGATCAGTGCAGAGAATGGCTCAGAGAGGGGAGGCCCCGCAGACTGAGCCTGTGCCTGAGACAGCGGCTCTAAATGGGCCGGAGAGGGCAGGGGCTGGAGCCCAGGCCTGATGGTGGCAACAGGACAGGGAGGGTCGCAGGCTGCTTCAGAAGCATCATGCACGGAGCCCCAGCTCACTCAAGGCCCCTCATCTGAGCAGCGAGTTGGGAGATGCTGTTTTTGAATGATGTTAAGAAATGAAAGAGGAAATATATATATATACACACATACGTACATACGTACATATATATATATATGTATATATATATATGTCTTTGTTTTATTTGTTTGCTTGGGGTGGATAAAGTGAGGAGAAAAGGCCACTGAGGAGAAGGGGAAGCTGAGTTTTGTTTTGAAACAAATGGTTTTGTAGTGCTTATGATCCCTGTGGATGGTGGTGATTCATGGGTCCCTCTGAGCTTATGTTAACAGTCAAGGCCAAATTATGGACTTTCAAGTCATGAGAAAAATCTCTGCCTGGTAAAGAGAATGAATGAATGAACGAATGAATGAATGAATGAATGAATGAATGAGTGAGTGAGTGAGTGAAATCGGGAGCAAACAGAGAAGCGGGTGGGTGGTAGGTGTTGAGTTCAGATGTATTTTTAGGGGCTCCTTAAGAATCCAGGCAGGGAGCAGGAGTCAGAGTGCAGAGGAGGCACGGTGTGGTGAGGGAGAGGGGAAAAGGCACCCGAGAGAGTTTTCTTACAGAGAAAGAGGAAGAGTGTTTCAAGTAGGACACAGTGTTCAGGCCCTAGGAGGAGGTCAGGAGAGACATGCGACCACAGCCTAGCACTGAGTCCTAGAATCTCCCCACCCCCACCACCAAGCCTAAAATGTACCTAAGGACCCAAATGCCACCCAGGCAGGGAGTGACAGGGGAGAATATGGGCATGCATGGGACAAGGATGTGTTCAAGAAATGGGACGCAGGGTCAGGGTGAGAGGAAGACCTCTTATGCCTAAAATAAAGGAGATCAAATCCACACAGGGCACCATCTGGAATGAGGCATTTCTGACTTGCCTCCAAAATGGCAAAGCCAAACCAATCAGGCAGAAAACAGTCAACAACAACAACAACAACAACAACAGGAAGTCCAGTAAGACAGGACAAAGCCACACAAGGCTGCCTCTTGGAGCAGGGGCAGCGCACGACCCAGTTTTGCAACTGGGAGACCTGGGGCTCCGTCGGGGAAGGAGGCTGCCAGAGCGAGTCAACCAGGCCCAGAAACCAAAAACCCTCGCTCGTCTCGTGGGCACGAAAGTTCCTGGAGAATCTGTTCACGGCTTCCAGACTGCACATTTGCCTACGAGCTTTTCCATGCTCAACGTAACTCAGCCCCGGAAAATGCCGCCTTGTGCCTTCTCTCCAGAGCTGGATTTCAGCTTGACTTTAAGTAACACCCCGCAACAGAACACGAAGAAGTGAAATGAGAGGTCATAATTGCATCAGAAGGCCGTGGGAGAGTCACTCACCTCCCACGCCGACTCCAAACCACACTTGAGGGAGGAGGGAGGCAGGGGGTATAATTTCTTCGTTTCTTACATTTTATGGAACACTTCACTTTGCTTTCAGCGTAATTATTGTTGTACTTTTTGCTGTTTCCCATTTGCTCTGTTTGAAAAAAAACCCTTCACTCCCCCCTGCACAGTTTTCTTAATGCATTAAAATTAATAACTCGTAACAGTGACCTAATTTGCTTTGAGTACTGTAACTCAGGGATTTTTTTTTTTTTTAATTCTCCCAGATCCGTAAAACCCTTGACATGTTACTGTGGTAACAGGAGCAACCTGGTAAGTTCATGAATGAACCCCATTGTGCTCTCCAAAGCCCTCTTTGCCTCCAGTCTTTGCAATCTTTGGATCCCTCCCACCTGCTGAGCCCGCCCGCGTTCGGTGCATTGGAAGCCGTCCACTCCCAGCTGTCTCCAAGGCCATGCTGGGTGCCCGTGACCTTCCTGTTCTCTTCCAGAGATTGGGGCAAGCCTCTCCTTACCTTCCTGAGCTCTCCAGAACCCCGTGGCAAGGGTTTCCCCTTCCTCCCTCAAAGTTTCTCCAAGCAGAAAAGCTGTCTCTGTTACACATCCAGTTGCTTGGTTGAAATCTTCGATTCGTCCCTGACATGACTGTCTGGCCCCTTGCCCAGGATCCCGCTGAGGACAACGGGTGGGTCCCCGGATTCTCTTCATTCCCAGGCCACCACTCAGTCCAGGCCAGTCTCCTCCTTCACACCAGCCTCCTGTCTCCCTTCTCCCTGCCACCCATGGAGGGTCTTACGACAGCTCTCTGCTCATGTCACTTCTCCCCTGGTAACAAACCCCCGTGGCCCTCCATATCCTCGGACTGTGTCCTAAATCCTTCACGTGGCCTCTAACCAGGCTTTTCGTGGTCTACAGACTGAGTATCACACTAACCTCATGACCTGCCGCTCTCTACTCCGGGCTCTTTCCCAGCCACACTTACGCAGCTCGAAATTGCCAGGCTATGCCAGTCATTTTTCTCCGAGCTTCTGTGTACACAGTTTCCCCATCCATCTCCCACTCCCACATATGATGAGGGTCAATGTCACCCTTCAGCAAGCTTTGGGGAGTTGAATGCCCTCCCTCTGAGCTCCCATAGCCCTCTGTGCCTACACCAGCACAGAACTTAGGTACACTATAGCTCTTTGTCTCTTTACATCCATCGTCTCTCTCTTTACATCCACCGTCCCAGCTCATCGATAAGCTTCTTGAGAGAAGGGTCTGTGTCTTGGGGGCTTCTGTATGCCCAGACCCTACCTATTGGGGTGCCTGGCACAGAATGTGTCCTAAAATCAAGCCTGAGTGAATGAATGGACAGAATGGAATCTCTTAACCACCTTCCCTCCTTTCCTGTCTCTTTCCCTCCCAGCTTCCTTTCCCTTCCTGTCAATCACTTTGCAGTGTTCAACACTGTTATGTGGACAAGAAGGGAGATCCAAAAAAGAACCTCCCTGTGCTGCAGGAGCCCATAGCATCTGTGGAAAGCTCCCCTACACAGACACCCTAGGACCCTAGGATGGCTACCCTGGAGAATGAACCTGTTTCCTGTCCAAATCTGTCTTATAGCAGCAAGACTAAGAGCGAGGATCTTGAGTTGTACCTTTGTCTCAATAACTCCAGTGCGGAATGGAAACAACCTAGTACCTGTATTCATTCTTCCCCAAGGCATCTGAGGAAAGATGGTTCCTGGTTTCCTGAAGGAAGCGACGAAGGAAACAAGGTGGAGTCAGCCCCTGACAGCAAGCGGGGAAGATGACGAGGAATGGTGCGCCGGGCCGAGGCGTGCCACCCTCGGGTGAGAGCTGGGAAAGCAAGTTTGCTTCCACCTGCAAGGGTGTGGACATGGCGCGCTTGCCCCGAGGAGAGAAGAAGGATTTTATTTCTACAGCCACCTGGAGAAGGAAATCCATCATCTCCCTCAGCAGACAGCGAGAAAAGAAGAAAAAGTGTAAGAATGTTATCAAGGAGGCTGGGTATTGATTTTAAAATCCGGGCTGACAAGAAAATGATTTGAGTCCGTTTCCATTTTGCAGCCGAAGCGTGGTGCTTCCTCAGCCCCTCTCTGACCTCTCGGAGCAGAGTTCATCACGACTCTCCCTGGCTGACACTCTAATCCTGATTTTCAAATAGCCTCACCCCCGTTTGCCTAGAATAAGCAAAGACATGAGTGTGAGTGGCGTCCTGGGTCCCATCTGGGAAGCAGTCAAGCGGGCCCATTTGGGGAGCCCTATTTCAAGGCTGATTTAGAATAATACATTTTAAAAGTCCTGCTTAGTCTCACACAGATAAGACCATGACCATCACCATTCATATCCTGATGGAAGTTTTCGGCCCCCCCAGAAGGGCAAGGCTTGATGAATGCAACCCAACAAGAAGCAGGTCTTGCCTTGGGCAGGCCCAGCTCTGGCCTGCTCCCCATAGGCTCTCCCCCCAGGATCCGTGCATCTGCTGTAAGTTTCTTCTCTCTGCATGCCCAGAATTCTAAGTAAGGGCAACAGGCCTACGTGTTTAATTTACTTGTAAGCGAACAGCTTCTGTGTGTTAGAAAAAAATTAACTCAACCTATGAATTTGTAATTGCCTGAGATTTCACCTCCTGGCCACGCTTCTCTTCCTATGGAGTTATTAAAACCCACACAATATGGTCTAATAATTTATTAATAGTCAACGTAAATAGATAACAGCTCACATAGTAGTAATTGCCATTGCATTTTAAATAATGAGGCATTATTTAAAAGGCACTTCACTGGAGAGGAGGAAGCATGGCTGTTCAAGTTTGGAACTACTGTTGTGGTGGCAGATAGACTCAAGGCCTTCTTGATGTTTTGCTGGCCATCTTTGTGTCACTATTTCTCTATCTCCATTTGGGAGAGGTGGGATGCAGGCCGGTCCTTGCTTAGCAGAAAAAGACATTCAGATTAGTGGGAGAGGAACCAACCACTTTTTCATGGAACAAAGTGAAAAAAAAATATTGGAGTAGTTTCATTTCACTGGGAGGGCCTCAACAATAATACATCTTCTGCTTCTCCATCAGAGTCCCTACCATCAGACCCAGGCATGACTTTCGCGTGCTGGTTCCTTCATGCTAGCATCTTGGAAAATGAATAGGGTAAGGTCATTGCAGCCCAATGAGAAACTCCCCATCCCTTCTGCCAGCCAGCTCCACTTTGCACGCCAGTCCTCACCTGATCTTCCCTGGAGATCTCCTCCACATTCTTTTGAATGTTTTATGACATTCCAAATTGAATAACAGATATTTGGCAACCAGGAAGAAGGGAGGAACACTATTATTTGTAGCGGATCCTAGAGGTGAGAAATCCTAAGCAATCTACAAAAAAAACTGCTAGGACGATTTCAACAAGCTCACAAGATACAAGATCAAGATATAGAAATTAATTTTCTTTTTATATGCTGGTAATAATCCAAACACAAAAATTAAGACATTAAACACTTTCAATAGTATCAAAAACAATAAAGTACTGAGGAATGACATCTAACAAAAGAAGTAAAAAATTCATACACTGCCAACTAAAAAACATCACTGAGAGAAATGAAAGAAGTTCTTGGTAAGTGGAGACATTTCATGTTCGTGGATAGGAAGATTAAACAATATTAAGACAATTGTTCTCAAATCATTCTATAATTAGAAACACATACTATCAAAATCTCAGCAGGGTTTTGTTATTTTTTTTTCAGAAATGTGACATCCCAATCCCAAGATTTATATAGAAATGCAAGAAACCCATAAGAGTCAAAACAATTTTGAAAAAAAAAACGAAGTTGAAGTACTATGGGATTTACATTTCCCAATTCTGAAACATGTTATAATAATCCACACAGTCTGGTTCTGACATAAGGACAGACATTTAAATCGATGGAACAGAACTGAGAGTCCAGAAGTAAACCCTTAATTGACATTTTAAAAAGAGTTAAGGCAATTCAATGGGAGAAGAATAGTTTTTTTCAGCAAATGGTGCTAGAACAGTTGGATAGTCACATGCAAAAGTGTGAATTTAGAAGACCCCTGCCTCACACCATTCAAATTTACCCAAAACTGATATAGACCTAAATATTACAGCTAAAACTATAAACCTTTTACAAGGAAAGAGTAAAAAGGCACTGTGACTTCGGGCGGGCGGGATGTCTTGATAAACAACAAAAGCATGATCCATAAAGGAATACATGAAGAATGTGATTTCATCAAAATTAAAAACATCCACACCTCAAAAGACACCATTACAAAAATGAAAAGATAAGCCACACAGTGGGAAAAAATTTTTTAAATCATATACTTGATAAATAACTTGCATCCAGAACTTAGAAATAATCCTTTTCAAAAATAACAAGAAAGCAAACTACCCAATTTAAAAATGGGCAAAAAGAGAAGGAGAAGAAAAGTCACAGACTGAGAGAAAATATGCAAAGAACATATCTGATAGAGGACTGTTATCTAAAATACACAAAGAGGGACGCCTGGGTGGCTCAGTTGGTTAAGTGACTGCCTTCGGCTCAGGTCATGATCCTGGAGACCCCAGATCGAGTCCCACATCGGGCTGCCCGCTCGGCGGGAAGCCTGCTTCTCCCTCTCTCACTCCCCTTGCTTGTGTTCCCTCTCTCGATGTGTTTCTCTCTGTCAAATAAATAAGTAAATAAATAAATCTTAAAAAAAAAATAAAAAAATAAAAAATAAAAAAAATAAAATACACAAAGAACTTTTGAAAATCAGCAATAAGAAAATAAACAACAGGGTTAAAAAATGAGCAAAAGACCTGAAGAAACACCTCACCTCAAAAGATACACACATGGTGAATATGCATATAAACAGATGTTCCACGTCCTATGTCATTATAGAATTGTATAAATTAAAACAACTAAGACATGCCACTATATACCTATTCAAATGGTCAAAAATCCAAAACACCGACAACAGCAAGTGTTGGTGAGGATGTAGAGCCACAGGAACTCTCATTCATTGCTGGTGGGAATGCAAAATGCCACAAACATTTTGGAAGTTCATCTGGCAATTTCTTATAAAACTAAACATACTCTTCTGATTCAATAAGCATACTCCTATTTACCTAAGTGAGTTGAAAACTTATGTCTACGCAAAACCCCATGCATAGATTCTTATTTATAGCAGCTGCTTTCTTCATAGCTGGCAATATTTAGAAGCAACCAAGATGTCCTTCAGTGGGAATGGATAAATGGATAAATAAATGTGCATCCATACAGTGGAATATTATTCAGGGCTGAAAAGAAATGAGCTGATGAAAGCCATGAAAAGATACAGAGGAAAGTTAAATGCATATTGCTAAATGAAAGAGGTCAATCTGAAAGGGCTTTATACTTTGTGAATAACCACATGATACTCTTGAAAAGGCAAAACTATGGAGACAGTAAAAAGATCAGTGGGTGCCAGGGATCAGAGGGGAAGGAGAGATGAACAGCTAGAGCACAGAGGGTTTTGGGGACAGTGAAACTATTCTGTACAATGCCTTAATGGTGGATACATGTCATTATACATTTTTCAAAACCCCATAAATAGGGTGGACACCACCAAGAATGAACCCTACAGTGTAAATTATGGACTTTGGGAAATGGTGTGTCCAGGTAGGTCCATCAATGGTAACAAAAGCAGCAATGTGCAAAAATGTGGAAAACAGCTTGATGGTTCATTAAAATGTAACAAAGTCATCATAAGATGCAGCAACTCATCTCTTAGAGATCTACCTGAGAAAATGAAAATGTATGTCCACTAAAAGACATATAAGTGAAATGTTCACAGCAGCATATTCATAATAAGCAAAGAGTGGAAGTAACTGAGATGTTCCTCATCAACTCTTTGTTTCTGCAGTGAGGTCAAGTGCACTAGCTCCTGAAACGTGCTACAACATGATCTTCAACAACATGCTAAGTGAAGCCAGTCACAGAAGAGTACATATTGTGTCACTGTGTCAACATGAAATGTCCAGAAAAGACAAATCCCGGGACGGAAAGTAGCTTGGTAATTACCTGGAGCAGGGTGAGGCGGGGGTGGGGTGGAGGGGTGGTGAGGTGGGGGGGATCTGTCTGCAAATGGGCAGGAGGCTTCTTTCGGGGGAGACTGAATGATTCTCAGACTGGGCTGTAGGAATGGTTTGCACAACTGTGTAAATTTACTAAAAAATCACTCCATCGTACACCTAGTGAATTTTACAGTATGTAAATTATGCCTCCACAAAGCTGTTAAAAACAGCAGATGCTTATTAAGGATGTCAGGAGGGTACGTGAATGGGAGGGCACACATTAAGGAGACTACCTATGATTAATTTAACATCACCCCATTACTGGTGAACGAGCCTTTCAGGAATACCTCCTGCTGGTGCTAGAAATCCGCTGTATTTATCTAGGACGTAGCTTCCTACTTACATCAAGCAGAGACAATTGAAGTCACCAAACCCAATTCGAACATCAGTTCACCAGCAGAGTGAGACAGGATAAGCCCCAGCTTGGTCAGAAAGAGGATATGACCTATGGGCTAGTACTAAAACAACCATTGCCTTCGGAATGCCTTCCATTTATCTCTGTGGGGGTTAAAAGGCCTGAACAATATAGTTGTCACTTACCAGTTGACTGGTCTCTCCTTTGTACAAGAGCCAGACTAAGGATAATAACTTACTTTTGTGAAGCTCTTACAAAATGCCTTAACATGCACTGGCCCATCAGTTCTCGCGGCGGCCCTACGAGCCCATGTAAGGCAAACACTATTGGTTTCCTGGCCTGACCCTCATCCAGCCACAGTCACTGAGATGTGGGCATCGGTTTGCAGGGTGGGCTCTGGGGAAAGCTGCGGCTTTTCTGACCCGAAGAGGCAGAGCTTCTGTCCCAGAGCAACTCCAGCGTCTCCCTGGAAGACTAGTTAAGTGAGCTGAATTAAGCCTGCCTGCGTGAGTCACGGTGCTTGGGTTGTGTTTGTGGCTGCCAAACCTCTCCCTACCTGGGAAGGCAGAAACTGTGAGCCGTGCTTCACAGCTGCCAAAACGAAGGCTTTGGAAAATCTCTGCGACTCATCCAAGGTCAAAGTGCTGACCACTGGAAAACAGCCACTTGCTCCCAGCTTTCTGAATCTAGTCATGAAGCAACAACCATCTCCTACAAGCACTGAGAAGGTAAGGTATCAGGCCTCTGACTTCACGAGGTACTTGGCTTTTCGCTAATTCTTATAACTATGCAAACTAGGTGTTATTATACCCATTCCATGGATGGGCACACTGAGGTTAAGAAAGGTCAAGTACATTGTTCAAGTTAAGTGCCGGCACCAGGATTCTGAACTGGCATGTGTCTTGTCTGCTATGAGACGAGACTAGAGGAATAAAAACTCCCTAGGATTAAGTGACCAGCTGATAAAAAGCATTACATGCCCGGATACAGGGCTGGATGAATCCGAGTGCGTTTCAGGTTGGGGAGCGAGACTCATCATGCTTGTGTGAGTGTGGCAAAGTTCATACTTTAAACTGTCACCTAAAGAAACTTTCTGGAGGGGTTGTCTTTTCTCTGTTTACAACCACTTTTGTACCTTAAAAGTCACCTCCTCCAGGAAACCACCCAGATGGCAGATATCAGAGGGCGTTAAGGGACCTCTCCACGGGACAGGCTGACTCTGCTTCTTTCTCCAGAGTTTTCAAATTAAAACGCCGCTTTCCGGCCTCACGAGCCTGAGGACGGTAGTCTGGAGGTTGGAGTCAACAGGAGAAAAAGGGAAGCTCCATGTCGGGGGTCAAGACTAGCCCTGGGGGGGCGTGGGCTGCCCAAGCAGAGGCTTCCATGAGAGAAGCAGTCCTTGGCCAGTATTCTGAGTCTGGGTTGTGTAGTCTAGCCCTAGAGGTGCCATGGGGGTCTGGGCACAGGGTTGGAATTGGGGCAGGCTGGCGAAAAGTAGTTCAGAAGGATTTAATTGCTAACTGCTGGCTTCTTTTAGGAAGTAATGTCCCCTTTCTGAGACGGATTGCAACACCATTCATCTCTATCAGGCCCAAATGGGTTACTCAGCCTTTAAGAGCTTAATTAGTTTTTCTTTCTGGGTTCCCTGCCTCCCCAACAATGATGGAATAATTGAGTCACTTGAACAAGAAGCATCCAGGATTGATGCCTTTTCAAGGGACTGTGGAATTCTGGGTCAGGGAGAAGCCAGGTCCTTGGGACAGTTCAGCAAATGCTCTGGAATGGTGCAGCCAAGAAACTCCCTCCTTGCCTTCCTCAGGGTCCAGGGCTTACAGCCTCTGCTGTCCACCCAGATTGCTATCTCCTAAACACAGGTGCCTCTGGCAAGCTCTGTCTTGTGGGGTGACCCAGTGGAGAGCTGAACTTGGAGAACCGCCCTGTGTTTTTGTAAGCCTACTCTTCCTCCCTCAGACACACTCATGGAGACCCAAACTCGGCTCTCTCCTCCCAGATGGTGTTATTTCCCTACATGGGATTGATCCAGCATTTCTAGTTTACAAGAAACTAAGAGTACAGCAAATCTTATCTCCGTGAAAACAATGACTCTTCCTGGCCGAGTTATCATCCTTTATCCTTTAGAGGTACATCTTTGCATCAGGGTCACTCTGAGCCAGTCACAAGGTCCTACAAGGGTCTTGGGAAGATCAGAAGGGGAACCCAGGGGAAAGAGTAATCTGATTATGTTCCTGGGAGCTTCAGCTCCTCAAACTTCTCACCTCTTCCTGGAGCACCGCTCCACCCCCTCTCCCCCATTTCTGCCCCTTCAAGCTTGAAGCTATTCCCAGAGTCCATCTCTAAAGATAAAAAAGGGACTCTTAGTTTACAGAACAGATGGGCAAAGGACCACTCGCTGTTTGGACCACAGGCAGGTCAGAACGTCCTGGCACTTCAACAAAAGCTTTCCCCCAAAGGAGTACCAAACGTGCAACAAACCAGTGTTCTCCCGTCAAAAGCATCATAACTCATTTAACATTAAGGCTATTTTTTTTTTAGAAAAATCCTTTTTACTAGATTAAAAAAACAATAGTTGTTTCTTTCCTTTTATTTCAGCAGGGTTCCAGATAATAAAAAGATTTATAATTAAGCCAGTAGATTTACTTTTGCTATGCTGCCCTAGATTATGAAAAAGTATAATTATATGCAATTAAAAAATGAACAGTATTTCTTACGCGAGTGAAGCTTTAAAAGTCATTATGAATCCATTAGCTCAGCAGACCTTACAAATGGCCTTCACTACTCTGGACTTCATTTAAATTTACAATGGAGAGCAGTAACTTTTCCCCATTTTGATGGGGTGTGTGTGCGCGTGCGCGCGCGAACGCGTACGTGTATGTACATGTGTGTGCCTATGCATATGTGTGTGTTCGGCATCCTCTGCTTGACGCAGAGGAGCCAGACATGCATTTCACATGCTAAGGCCATGTTCTGCATATGAAGTTTGCCATATTCTTCCAGTCACATGGCTCATAATGCTTCACGTAGGGAATCTGCCAGCTGGAGAACTAAGGGATGTTTAACTTACCTTTGTCCCTAGCTCCTTGCTCCGACAGGCAGTGACTTTGTCCTTTCTGGTGACAGCACCAAATGAGGCCATGATTGTCACTAAGTTATTTGGACCCTGCTCTGGTTCCCTTCTCTCCCCCGGCTACATCAGCCTGAGTTGTCCCGGTGAATCCCCTCCTGGCTAGGTGACTGCACGATTGCTTTTTGCTACTTTGCTATTATTAGTTGCCTCATCCAGATAATGACCTCGCATGATGGGTGCTGTATCTGCTGACTACCAGGGCTAACACACAGAGGAGAACTGATCTAGACAATTCAGATACCGTTCATGACTTCATTTCAATTGAGCCTTCGTGTTTGACAAGAAATTGTAATTACTGAAATTTTCATCTGTGTTAAGATAACGGATCTTACACATAAGTCCATTTTCTCTGGTTCCTCGGCATCAGAATTACTGTCAGCATCGTTGCCAGCAGGAGCTCGGAGGTTAGAGCAAGAAACAAAACAAACAAACACCCAAAAATCTTCTGCCACCTTTTTTTTCCTTTAACTGGCCATCCTTGCTAGCTGATCTTTCCCTGTGTCGCTGCATGTTTGCCGGATGACATCAGAGCTTTCAGTAGTGACTCTGATTCTGGCTGATAATCAGAATGACCTGGGAGGCAATTTAATAGAGATGAACAGGAACTTACTGAATCAGCAATTCTGGGAGTAGGGCTTAGGAAGCTAGCTGCCCTTAAATTACTCTCCAGGTGATTCTAAGGGGCACAAACTGGCATTTATATCCACTCTGCTGGGCACACTCAGGTGGATGGAGAGAAGGTCTATCTCTGGTCATTTCCCTGTTCTCTGGTCTTCATCCTCTCTGAATGTTCTGGTACAAGCGTGGATGAACAGGGATCCCAGGACCAGACCCAGACACATCTGTCTCTCACAGCCCTAAGTGCGGGCAGCTCTCATCTCAGGTGACACGTCCCCGGGGAAGACGGTGGGCTTACCAGGTCTCTAACTCGGGCCAACCAGAACGGCTCAATGGACGCAAGCTTTCCCCTGGGTTAGCTCCCAATCTGGGGTGTTTCAGTTCTACTATGCACTCAAATCACCACCAGCCTTCAACATGTTACTTAAAAATTAAAATCCTAGGGACGCCTGGGTGGCTCAGTTGGTTAAGCCACTGCCTTCGGCTCAGGTCATGATCCCGGAGACCCGGGATCGAGTCCCGCGTCGGGCTCCCTGCTCGGCGGGAAGCCTGCTTCTCCCTCTCTCACTCCCCCTGCTCGTGTTCCCTCTCTGGCTGTGTTTCTCTCTGTCAAATAAATAAAATCTTTAAAAAAAAAAAAAAAAATTAAAATCCTGCAGCATGCCAAACTGAAGGAGAACGAATGTGCCCATACTTCCGTACAGAACAAAGCACCAGAATTCGGGAGAGCGTCCTTGAGCACCTGCTTGGCCACTTCCCAGCAGCTTTGCCTTGCAGAGGTCCCTTGCGTGTTCCAGGCTGCTGTTTTTTCACCTGAGTAATGAAAAAGTCTGGGCCAGATCATGTCCCAAATTCCTTCCAGTTCAAGTATTCTGTGATAAAACACACTCCAAGGGAGCTCAGTTCTTGCTTCTCCAATGACGAATACGGTAGCATTCTACATCACTAAGGGGTTGGTAACGGTGATCAAGCTATTACTAATCTCTTGGAGCCTTAGTTTACTCATCATAAAAATGCAATAGCCGTACTCTCAAGTCTTAAGTGTAAGGATTAAATGATCCATGCATCTACTAGCCCGGAACGTGGTGAGCCCTGAGTGTGTATTATGGTCACCGTGACTGTCGTCAGCATCATCGTCATCGTTCTTATAACAAGATCTCCAGTGTTCCGAAGAGCCCAGCCATACTGGTCACTGTACCACTGTGACAAAGTGACCCCAGAACCTGGTAATAAGGGATTTGGACACAACCCTCACCCTGGACGCCAACAGGGGCTGACCCCTTCCCGTGAAAGGGCCACTCAAGGGCCGCAGAACGGCAGCCGGATGGCGACAGTGACCTGATTCATCCTGGGAGCCTTGTGACAAGTGCTAGGGGGTGTTTTGAATATCATTTTAATGAATGGAGTCCTTCAGCCTCAGAGGTCCTCCTTGGCTCTGTGGGGCCACTCCAAGAGCCAAGACTCTCCCAGGGGGCTCTCCTGGAGTCCCAGAGATCACAAGGAGGCGGCCTCCTCCTCCAGGTCTGCTGATCTCATTGCAACCTCATCTGCCTTCTCTCTCTCTCTCTCTTTGAGTATCTCAAAGCCAAGTTGTTTGTAAACTCCCTCCACCAAATGGCTGTGTTCCATGGGCTTGGCTCATTAACATGCAGGCTGTAAAGTACGCCAAGAGCTCTGATTTGTCATATTAAGGAGGCTATATTGCTGTGGAGAGGAACATTAAAAGATTTTATTTTAAAATTTCCTCCACCTCCTCACCCACAGCAGACAAGGTCTCTTGGGACAAGCCTCTGTTCCAATGCTCTCATTTGCACAAATTTCTGATAAATGTTCCCATCAGTGCCACAGGCCCCGGCGCTGCTCCACTGCGCCTTTCCCTCGGGGGTCTCAGGGTCTGGCTTTTTAGATGGCTTTGGGCCTTAAGCAGCCACCGGGATAAAACATTCATCTTCACCTTCCTCTCCTCTTGCCTGCTCACTGACGGTGAAAGCCCCGTCCCAGGGAGGGATGGAGGGAGATTCCATCTCTCCCACTGAACGCCTCACTCTTGGAACGAATCACGGCCCTTCTCGGTACAATCTGATATCATTATCGCCCAACATCATCAAAAGAGGGGCCCTTTAGAGATTGCATTGTACAAACAGAATTGCCTAGACACGGCTGCCTTTGCCTATTAGGAATGTAAGAGCCTATTTACACAATACCGTGGCGCATGGGTGAAGGACAAGCCCAGAACAAGATCAAGTCGACATACCAAAAGATAAATGAGCAATAATGCATTAATACCAAATACATTTCAGGGTGTAAGTACCATGTGGGCTGGAAGGCAGGGAAAAGGGCATGACTCTGGGGTCAGTGGGACCAGCAGGACAGACGTGAGGGATCAAGGAAAGGCATTTCCTCTAAGGGAGGCATTAAAGAGTAATCTCTGTAAGTGGAAGGAAGGCCATCCATGGTCCCCATGTCCTCTTAGTTTCACTAACATTCTCTTCTGGGGAAAACAAAGTGGGGAGATGGCTACTGTCAAGGTTATCGGGGGGAGTGATTCACTCTCCATGATTCAGGCTGGGTGGGATTTCTTAATCTTCATTGCTGTTAATTGACGTACAGCTGACGTCCAACTTTACGTGAGTTTCAGGCTTGTGATGTAATGATTGGACGAATCTATCTGTTAACTATGTCCATCACATGGATAGCTACCACTGGTGTGGGGGGGTACACTTCATGATTTAAGCTTTGTCCAGGGCTAACTGTGAAGAGAGAGTCATGTTCGAGGTTGGCAAGCGGAAAGTGAGGGGGTGAAACATCCAAGTCCCTCAGCGGGGACAGGGCCCCCTGGCAGCTGAACCCTTCCAGAAGAAGTGAGACGCACACTGGGCCTTTCTGGAGCTGGCTGAGCCCACCTTCGACATGGCTGAGGCTCACATTCTGAGACTTGAGTGGGGGAAGCCCAAGGAGGGCACGTCACCCCTGCTGCTCCCCTGCCAACACTTGCATACCTAGAGAGAGTGACGCCGGCCTCCCGTGGCTCCTCTCACAGTCTAGACTGGAGCAGAGTTGGAGAGAATTAGATCCCTTCCTCCTTCGCTCCTGGAGCTGCTAATTCATAGTTGCATTAACTTTCATTTGGATAACAGCATGGGGTATTGTCAGATATTGGCTCTGACCAGATTTAATCTACAGGCTGTGCTCTGCCCTCTTTCCACTTGCCTTTTAACTCAAGACCCTAATGAAGAGATTTCTCGGTTTGGTTTACTCGAATCCTATCTGGAATGAATCGCTCCAGCTCTGCACCCTCCCACCTCTGCTGTCCACTCCAATCAAGAATGGGGGCTCTTGCGACTCTCTCAGTTCTGAAACAAATTAAATTTCCCTGACAGACTCTATCTGCCTCGAGTTCTCCATTATGCTTCGCTTTGGGTTTGCTTTCACAATGACAAAACTGCTTTGACACGTTCGAAGATTCTCAGGGTCCGGGTCTCTGCTGTCCCCACCCCCACCTCGTTGCTGTCCGGTGTGATTTCTGTAATGACAAGACCACCAGGATCCCTTCCCGGGCAACCCAGCTTCTGCAGTTCTCCGGCCATTATTGGCGACATTCAGCCCCAAGTGCAACGCACTGGGCTGCTTTGGGAACGGGAGCATGCTGATGAGTATAACTTCTTTGTTTTCAAGCTTCTGTTAGTACCTGAGGAGTTGCCTTACTGGAATTAATAATTGCAACGATGCTGATTATAGCCATCACTTGAAGTCCATCAAGGTCCCTTTTAGCTCTAAATTCTTCTCATTCGTGGATTCCTGGATCCACAGATTCATTCATTCATCAGATACACACTGAGGACCTGTCACATGTAAGGGCTTTCTCTAAGAGGCCCCTGGGTTGAAGCCCCAAGGGAACGGGGTTGCCGGGGAGGGGGCATGCTGGGAGGACTATAAGAAACCAGGACTGACAGGGAAATGGGACCCAATGCTTCTTGGACACGGGGCCTCACACACCCTTCCCCCTTCATGCTCTGGTGTTTGCCACACTCACCACATCTTCTCTTCCCGGGTTCCTGCTTCTAGGCAAATTCCCTTTGATCAACCCAGCCCACCAGGCATAAAAAAGTAGGGAATCATTGTCTAAAGAGCACAAGTACAATTTCCCTCCCCAAATACACTGACTTCTGATGGGGATGCAGGAAAGCCCCCCCCTCCCCCAGAATGTGCCACTTTGGGACATGGATTATTTTGAGCTGAAGGCAACTAGACTCTGAGGGCTCAAGAGAAAAATGTGTCCCTCCAGTAACCACATAGAAAAATCTAAATTGGGGGTCTCTCCCAGCATAAGGGTTATTAATAGTTGTATTTTAGCTGAATGACCCATCTATGTGTAGGACAAATGTCTAATTACCAAACATCTGCTCTTCTTATGGTCCTGTGAAGCACCTTCCTTTTCTCTGAAGTTCCAGACCCTTTCCCCTTCCCCGCAGTTCAGGATGACATATATACTTCATTTTGCCTGATGGTCTTTGGAATTTCCATGTCTATTAGATCTCCCACATAGGCACCTATTAAATTAGATTTTCTCCTCTTAATCTGTCTCAGGTCAATTTGATTCTTAATCCTGCTACAAGGACCTTGCTCCTTGACACCTTTCATCTTGTTCCTGGTACATTTCATGTGCCCTTCCCACAGCCTATGGTGACTCCTCTCCAGATCTCAGACACTGAGCTGGTGCTTTATGAATTCAGATGGAGTCCAGAAGTGTACTCACAACTACCAAGACTTCAACACTGGAACCCAGAGCCCTAGAACTAGGGCTTGGGAGAATAAGAACCCTGTGGAGTCAGGCCTAAGTCGTTAAGGCAATAGACTACAGAACAAGAACCATGAACTTAGCCATCAGGTCTCAAGTCATCGCGTTCTTCCTCTGAAATGAAGGGGAGGCCCCTGGAAGGGAAGACTGGGAACTGCATGACCAGGGCTCGGATTCTGGTCTGAACCTCATGTACTGGATCACCTAGCCTCTTTAGGCCTCAGCTTCCTCATGAACCAAATGCCATTCTGCTCCAGGGATTTCTAAGTGGTCAGAAAGGATTTATAGGCCGTGCCTCTAAACTCGTAGGCTAGACTAGGTGTTCAGTAATGTGACCTCCCTCTCTAAAATTCTACAATTGATTCCTTTAATTAACCTATCTTAAGAACATGTTTTATGTCAGTCACTATGATAAGAGCTCACAGAGCAGGTCCCGATATTCATAATAGGAAGAACAACATTTACATAATAAGATCAAATGGCTCCAGCAAATCAAATATTTGTGTATCTTAAAAATAGATGCAATAATAATTTTTGCTATTATTAATGTTATACTAATTAGTGCCAGGCAGCACATTAAATGTCCTACATGGGTTTTTGCAATTTATTTGCACAAAATGATCACAGAAAGTAGATGCAATTGTAGGCACATTGTTCAGTGTTTACTGAGTGGCGAGGATGTGGCGGAACCTGTACTGGGTACGTGCTATCACCACCCAGATTTTGCATCTTCAGGCCTAGAGGGGGTTAAAAAACCTCCTAGCCGCCGAGCTACCAAGTGTCAGAAAGAACCAGAAATCTAGTCTGCCAGGCTCTAGAGCTCCAGCCCCTAACTACTAACTCTCCTATTTACCCCAGGTTGGTTTTCTGAGCCTCACAATGTCAGCCAAAGCCATTGTTTCTGAGTCCGTGGCTTACTCACGTCTCCTGTCCCTTCCTCACTCAGCTTCTCCTGGTTGCGAGTGAACCTTCCCTACAGCATTCTTCTACCCATGAAATAGCCACTTTGTATTCTCCCCGCTTCACTGGTTCTCGTTTTCAATTGCCACCTCAACACTGCTATTTTCTTCTTGTCTTCTGTTCCTTGCTCTCTCCTTCACCTCTCTGGTAACTCTGCAAAATATCTGTGAATTAGCTATGCTGAAGGACTCTACCATGGTCTGATTCTAGAGGCACAAACTGTGAACTCTTGTTGAAAACACTAGCTGCGCGTAATAGAACCCAGAACAGAAGTAGAGACAGGAAATTCCAGAACAACTTTCAATGAAGCCAGAAGTGTGGGTGGCTTGGCAGGTTTTGAAAGTGGATGGCCCCTTCCTATCTTGAAATCACATTTGATTGGGCAGCACGGTGAGAAGGAAAAGCATGACTAGCAACTGAATTGAGTTACTCATGAACGCAATCCATGCAAATGCTGTTTAAAGACAAAGAGTTCTGAGTCAGGCTCTCACACATCATGTGGGAGACAATATGGCAGCCAGTGGAGAGATGGGTCTCTAAAGACTGGGATGGGATGGAAAAAAGGATCATCGGACTCTGTACATTATCTAAAGAAATCTGGAAATGTGAATTTCATAACGCACAGCATCATCTTAGTGAGTTCAAAATAATGATTTGCTCTTTCAGACCAATCTGATGTCAGTGCAGTCTTAGATCTCAGTCTAGACGGGTGATTCTTCCCAGCTGTATGGTCACATTTAAGATGTCAGGAGCATGATGCTGGAACGGGAAGTAAACCAACCCTCAATACTATGACGCCATGAGCTGCTATTTCCTGAAACATGGTGTCAGGCTCCTCAAGAGTTAACTCCTAATCCCAACTGCTGCTTGGTTACCCCAAACTCCAACACAGTTCATTATTTTATAAGAGGTGTTAAATATGAATTGTTCATTAAAACACATATTATTGGATGTTTAACTACCGTGTAATTGATTTTCTATCCACCGCCCGGTGGTTAACCCTCAATAAATGCTTTTTGTAATCAACTTAAAGTACAATACCTATCACGCTTGGTATCTTTCTCCTTTGATTTAATAAGAAATCAACTCTGTATTACTGAAATTAAACTTTATCATAAAAAAAACTGATCACGTTTCAAAGATGGCACGAGGAAAACTCTCTGGCATGAATCTGGCCCCCTTTCTAGAAGGATCTCAGTGCAAATGAGAGCTCGGGGGGACCTAGAGCCTCTTCTAACCATGTGGCATTAGCTAAGGTCTCGGAAAGTCAAATGTTATGCTCACAGCTAGAAAGACAGTGGTGTCTCTCTAGAACTGCCAGGCAGGAAGCCAAGTTCATGGTCCAATGTGACAGATAGCGTAGTTCTTCCCCAGGGTTGAGAGATCAAGCAACTGAGGAGTCCAGGCTCCCCAAAGAACATCAGAAACAAGCATTAACATGCATTTAGAAGACCCATCCGTTTCCCCTCTTCAGAGCTTTCTTCAAAGGCTTCCAAAAAATCCCTACCTCTTCAGGAAGCCGGCCTTATCTGGATGGGAGTAGAAAAGGGACTGACGCCGACCAACCACAGGATAAGAAGCAAAGTGAGGAACTGTTTTGTTCAATTCTAGGGAGGCAGCTGGCTGGGGCGGGGGCAGCAATTCAGAAGCCAACACAGGGGATGTAAGGGGGGAGACACCACTACCTTGTCCTCAAAACCTCTAAAGAGTTTACAGAATCCCTGACCCTCCCAACCTCCTAAACGCACGCGCGCGCGCGCGCGCACACACACACACATACACACACACACACACCACAAAATACCAGGGCTGAATGTATAATGAGTAAAATAATATATGGAAAGCTCTCAGAAAAGGCACAGAACAAATGCTTAAAATGATAGCTACTACTGCTTTTCCAGATTAATACTTATTATTCTACAACATGGTATTTAATTCACTTAATCTCCTTACTACCAGACATGGAGAGGAATATTATACATTGATTCATTCATTCATTCATTTCCTTAGATACATTCCGAGGTAGGAATTTGCAGGCTCTGCGGGGATGATTTTTGGTGAGCTCGTAACACGTATGACTCGATCTCTCCAGAAGTGCTTTCATTATGAGCTTACTGGGTACCGCGGGTAGACATCTTTTCAAGGCAGTGAGTCTTCCGTCACAAGAAGCTAGCAAGAAGCAGCAGAATGACCCTTAATTGGAACTGCTGTCAAGGGACTCGATGGGATTTGCAGGCAGATGGACTCTTGGGTCCCTTCCAGTTTTTAAACTTTATGATTCCAATTCTTCTGGTACACTGACGTGGTGATGCCCATGTCTCTTCATGTGGTGTGGCATAAAGATGTCTTTCAGACTCAAACCAAGGCAGACCACTAAGCTTCTTCCCTGGAAGCTCTCACCCTTGGAGATCAAAGGCTGAGCATTTCCCCATTCAGCTGGTGACAAAAGAGAGAGATCACCCCAGCAGCAAGCTGTTGTTAGACAAATAGAAATCCTCTTCTCAAAGGGCACTCTCTTCTGCATAGTGAGTGGGAAGCCTGCAGTATTTAGGACACGTTCCTAAAATAAAATTCAGTGGCCACCAAATGACTCAGCCTAGGAGCCTTCATTCTCCAAGAGAGAAGGAGGGCTGCTAAGAATGGCAGGCACCACCCACAGATGGTCTGTACCGGTTGCATCAACAGATGCGTACACAACACAGCCCTTTTCTCTGAAGCATCCAGCCAAGCTCACATCGAGTTCTCCACTGTGTACATTAAAACCAAAATAAATAATCCAAGAAAATCTGCACATGTCTGTGTGTTTGGGGTCCAAGATAAATCAGGCAATAGGCCCAAGAGGAATTTAAGACATTTGGCCACTCTTCCCTTCTTCCTTTTGGTCGGTTATTTATGGAACCCTAAAGCATTAGATCACTTTCCAGCTTTGAAATAGACAAGGATCCCCAGTGCCCCTAACACCAAAGCTAATCTCTGTGGGCTGGTGTTTCAGATCCTTTGGAATCTAAGCCCAGTCACTGAACTAACTTCATAGCTCTTAGGTGTTCTGGCTCAACCAGGGTAGTGTCCTCTTCGGGGCCCCCTTTCTCCCACCACTCATTCTTATTTCTACCTGCAGGTCTCTGCTCTTGCTTGATGCATCACAAAGGAAGCTTCCACTTTCCTCTTCCATGTAGGAAGATCTATCCTTCTCTGAGGTCCTGCTGATGGTCCTTTTGCTGGCTGGTGTTGATCTGGGATGACGTCTCTCTTTTCTCATCTCACATTACATGGAAGGGTGGGGGGGCGCCATCATCCGCATGTTCGTGTTTGGAATTCTGGGGTGTGAAGACTGGATATTCGGGGTTCCACTTGCATAGAGCACCTTGACTCCTTGGTAGAAAAAGTGAGGAAGGAGACCTGAGCTGACAGGCTTCTTAGGGAGGGAAGACTGAGCCTCCCAGATTAAGGGGAGTTCCCAAGACTAGCTCAGTCTAGAGAGAGGGTTCCTGCCCCGAGAGGGCAGAGAGCTGACTCAGAGGTAGAAGGAAGTTCAAAGATAAGGATCTTGTTCAGAAAAACAAGTTTCTGGATGGCACAGGAAAATATTCCCAAGTTCAATATAGTGTGTCATCATTCAAATCATCTTTGGCAAAGTCCTAGAATCATGCTGCCGGATACCTGGGGCTGGGATGATTGTAGACATAGTGTTTACTACACAGTTACTGTCCTGCAAAGCCCTAGAGCACAGGTTCCGTGTGAACTTCGTCAAGACCTCAGACACATTAAAGTGTTTCAGTTGAGAACCAAGGGAAGTTCTGTACAAATGGAAAAACAGGTACCTCAGCCTGAGAGAAGCTGGTATCTTCCTTGGACAGCTCATGTCTGAGGTGTATTAGTAACAAACATAAGCATGGTAATGAACTCAGGTGCTCAGAACTCCCAAAAGAAGCTCCCTATACAGATTTTGAAAATTTGTCAGAAGAAAAATTGAGGGGTGCCTGGTCAGTTAAGCATCTGCCTTCGGCTCAGGCTATGATCCCAGGGTCCTAGGATGGAACCCCGAGTTGGGTTCCCTGCTCAGCGGGGAACATGCTTCTCCCTCTCCCTCTGTTTGCCTCTCTGCCTACTTGTGCTCTCTGTCTGTCAAATAAATAAATAAAGTCTTTATTTAAAACAAAAAAAGACTTTACTTATTTATTTGGCAGAGAGACCTACTGGCAGGGGGAGTGATAGAGGGAGAAGCAGGCTTCCTGCCAAGCAGGGAGACTGATGCAGGACTCAATCCCGGGACTCCAGGATCATGACCTGAGCCTAAGGCAGATGCTTAATGACCAAGCCACCCAGGTGCCCCTAAATAAATAAAGTCCTTTTATTAAAAAAAAGATTTTATTTATTTATTTGACAGAGAGATAGATCACAGGTAGGCAGAGAGGCAAGCAGAGAGAGAGAGAGGAGGAAGCAGGCTCCCTACTGAACAGAGAGCCCGATGGGGCTTGATCCCAGGACCCTGAGATTACGACCTTAGCCTAAGGCAGAGGCTTTAACCCACTGAGCAACCCAGGTGCCCCCTAAATAAATAAAATCTTAAAAGAAGAGGAAGGAGGGGGAGGAGAAGGGGGAGGAGGAAGAAGAGGAGGAGGAGAAGAATTAGAATTGAGAATTCTGATGAATGCTGAGGATATATTTTGAATCTGGTTCAGAGGGACATAGGACTCCTGGCTAGCTGCATAACCTCTACGAGCCTAAGATTCCTCATCTGTGAATATGGGACTAAGATCTTGTGGGACTGTCATAAAGACTAAAGTCATCTAACAAACAGTAGCTGTTATATAGAGAAGCATCTACCATACAGTTGGGAAAGTGACGCTGAGGCTCGAAGAGAGTTCAGAGAAGAAGCTACACGTTGAGAAGTCGTCCACACAGGGGAGGAAGTAACGCTAGGAATAGCTGAGCTCCATGGAAGACAGACAGGAGATTAATAATGGAAATACTCAAAGTAGATAGAAAGATGATAGATAAATAGATACACGTAGATTTGCTGATTCATCTTTAGAGTCAGGCAGGAAAACAAATGAGCAAGTAGTGATAAAGTAGGAGGACCTAGAAGCCAAGAAAGAATATCCAGAAAGAAGGTGATCAGTATTGTGAAATGAAGCAGAGTTTCAGAGTTTGCAGACCTAATTTGGTGCCAGTATTTGGTGATTATGAAGATGGAGGGTAGGGAGGAGAATCATAGTTGCCACGCATTGTTTCACTGATGTGGTAGGTGCCACGGTTCAGAGAGTGGATGGTGGGGGCTGGTGTCCCAATTCAGCAGGGCTGTGGAGGAGCCTGGGTGGATGTAACATTGAAAAACTCTTTAGGAGATTTTGGTGATAGACAGATTTGAGAATCAATGCCTTAGACTGTTTTTAAAGTAACCTAGCTGTAAAGGGTTAAAAAAAATAGAAGGCAGAGGAACGGTGAAGGTTTAGAAACAAATGGATTTGTGTTTATTTATAATCTACACTTGTTGGCCACCCATAGCCTCTGAAAAAGAAGGTTAAAGACCAAAGATGTAAGTGTCAGTCAGGTAACCTAGGGATGGCTCAATCACTGTATGAGTTTCCAACTGCTGCTACAACAAATGACTGCAAATTCAGTAGGTGGAAACAACACCAATTCAGGAGGTCAGAAGTCAAAGATGGGTTGGCAGGTGGGTGGGGGGCATGGGATACCTGGGTGATGGGCATTAAGGACGACACTCAATGGAATGAGCACTGGGTGTTATACGCAACTGATAAGCCTACCCCTGAAACTAAGAATACACTCTATTTTACTAAATTGAATTTAAATAAAACATTAAAAAAATAAAGGAGTCGGCAGGGCTGGGTTCCTTCTGGAAGCTCGAGGGCGACAGTTTATGTCCTTGATTTTTCCAAGTTCTAGAAGCTGCCTGCATTCCTTGGCTCATGGTCCCACATCACTCCAAGTTCTGCTCCTGTTGCCACTTCCCTTCATCTCTCATATAATGACTCTTGTGATTACATGAAGGCCACCCACATCATCTAGGAGAAGGTCCCCATTTTAAGATCTGTAATCAAATCTCATCTGCAAAGTCACTTTTGACATGTAAGGTAACGTTCCCACAGGTGCTGGAGATGAGGATGTGAGCGTGGCTGGGGCCACCATCTGTCATCTGGCCACCACAAGAGGGAAAGCACAGCTGCTTCGGTAGGAGAAGCCACATACACCTTTTGCTACGTAGGACAAAATAAAAGAAGCAGAAAGGGCCTAATCATCGGGAGACGTGGGTTTAAAAGAGAGGCGGTGCATCAGTAGAAACACTTTAGGCATTTGATAATGGATCTGCATGTTTTGGGATTTCCTCTAATTAGAACATAAACTTCAAAGGGGCAGAAGCCATGTCTTACAGTTGCTCGTTTGTCACCCGTAGCATCTGGCTCTCTGCAGAACACACAACAGATGGTCAGCAATGCCTTAGTGACCCGTGTGAGTGCTGGACATAACGAGGAAGTTCCAGGGGGTACTGGCTATTGGTAAAGGGGTGTATCCTACTTAGGCATGGCTCGAAGCAGTAGATAATCCTGAACAAGAATTGTGTCAGGAGGAAAGCATGCCTACCTTTCTCCTTCTCGTGGAAGGGCTTAATTGTACTTGAAGTGTCAAGACAGTTGCGCCAATCAGGAAGTTGGCACATGAGACAATGGAGACAAAGCATCCAGAAGGAAAACCAAGCCTTAGAGTGATGGAAGGAAAATCAGGAGCCAGACCGACTGGTCCAATGAATCCTTCAGAGAGGCAGAGGAATTGGCCAAATGCTCCCCGGACAGCCTTTCTGCTTTATTGAAGTCGGTAACAATGAACTCCTCTTGAGGAAAGAAGCAATTGACCAAAGGAAAAGGGAAAGAAGAACCGAAATTATGCTTTAAGAAAAAAGTTGGCTAGGACAACTATATAGATAGTCTATATCTTTGTCTTCTAAAAGGTTGAAGAAAGACAGGAGAGAGAGGAACAGTGAGGGTTTAAGAACCAGTGGAGTTTTGTTTATTTGTTTAGGACCTACACATGTTGACAATCCAAAGAGAAGAGCCAAAAGAAAGAAGATTAAAGAAGCAAATATGAGTTAAACACACACACGTACGTGCTCACATGCATATCTGAGAGAAAGAAGGAGAGACCCACCCATCTACCAAGGATGATGACAAACAAAAGGGCTGATTGTTGACAGAAAATAATCAAATCGGTCATCGACTTTTCACGAAAGAGTAATTCTTACACATTTAAGCCACAGGCTGGCAGGAAAGAGTTTTCATGATTTCTGCCTCTCAGAGGTCCCTCAAACAGCTTTCCTGATACACTTTTTTATATAAATACTGCAGTGACTTTTCCCTGGTGTTATTAGTTGTTTGGGTTTTTCTCTGCCTGCCACAGGCTTATTTATGTTATCCTGATTTAGATCTTTTCTTTTCCCCTTTCCTTCTTTGCTGAGACTGGGTTTCACAGCACAGTCTGCTCCGTGGCATACAGAGCACCCACGGCCCTGCCAGACATGGGTGTGTGTGTGTGTGTGTGTGTGTGTGTGTGTGTGCGCGCGCGCGCGCGCGCGCACACGCAGAACCTGAATCCTCATCGGGGGCTGTGAACTTCTCTTGTATCATATATCATTCCTCAAGGCTTCCAGAAGAGAGGGACTGAGGTAACAACGCCATCACCACAGGGCCTAGAGGATGGAGTCAGACACTGCTTGTGCCCAAGTGAAGAGGAGAGGGGGATTTGGGAAGTTCCGATCAGGTCTCTCTCTTGCTCAAAACAAAAAAAAAAAGAAAAGAAAAGTGTGCCTCAGATTTGACATTTTATTTTATAGTCATATTAGAGTTGAGTGCAAACATATTTTGTGCTATTATAGCTGATTATTTATTACTTCAATGGAGAATTTATTGATTTACTTAATATCCATTGCTGATAACACAAATTGTGCAATATAAACTGTCTGGGGGCTCAGAAATGCTTACTTCTGCCCCGACTTTCTTGTGCCGTCCTGTCTGTCTCCTGCTCCCATCGCCTTGTCCCCATTCAGCACTCAACACAGGCCAGGCAGAGCAGATGGCCCAGAAAGGGCCAAATCTTCACTCTCTATGGAGGAGGGGAGATAGTCTTCTCAACTCTGCGAAAACCTCCTATGAGCTTTTCAGCCTGATTCACAACATTATATTTCAACCTGTGAAGGTCCATTAATGGTCATCTAGCTGGATCTCATGGGCAGTTCATTTTAACAGTCATTACTGAGTGCTTACCATGGTAGGCCTCGTCTCTGTGAATGGCCTGGCTCTATCAGAAACTTCTTTGTCATACAAGGCAGAATGTCTCCCTTGATGTGCTCGTTGCCATAGAGGAAGTAACTCTAATGGAATGGGTGCAAAAAGAAGGGTGAACACGTCACGGGGGAGACGACCCCATCTATGGCTTCCCCCCTTCCTGGTACCCCAAACATGGCTGATACGAATATGTCATGGGTACCTTCAGTCAGCCGAAGCTGAGAGGTCAGTAGGAGCAGCGCTGACCCACTGGCCTCGCCCTGAGGACATCAGCACCTAGACAGTCATGCCCGCTGTGGGTGCACAGAAGCATGAATCAGGGGAAAGGGCCAGCAGGGTAACGAGGTAATGGAGGAGATGAAAAAGGGAAAGCAAGGTGCTTTAAACCCCTGAAGAAAGCATTTCTCTAGCAAATAGCAATGACTTTGAAAGCAATTGACGGAAAGCTGGCTTAATCCTTGTTCGGGAGATACTTAGAGCTGCCTGCAGTTTTTAATTAATACACTGGGCTCCCTAACAAAGGGGAGGGAGTAGGAGAGCATTAACAGATTTACTTACACAGGTCGAGGAAAGTGCTTTGCCGGAGGTGCCCCGGCCACCCCTAGGCCTGCCTCTGCCTCTGCCCTCCCTTCTCCTCAAGCCAACACCCCAGGGTGGCCCCAGAGGGCCCTGGGGGAGGCCAGGTCGCTGTGCAATGTGGATAGGCCTGGGAGACTGTAGGCCGGGCTACATTTCCTTCCATTCCCCTCCCCTCACTATGCCACCAATATTTATTGAGTGGTTCCTAAACCACAGAGCAAGCACGGCGTCTAAACCACAGAACTGTATTTCTATCGAAGGCTGGAGCTAGACACTGAGGCTCGATATGAAGTATAAAACCAAACACGACACTCCTTCTCAGAGAAACATTCCGGGCTTCTGTTCGGGACTGTCTGTCTGGGTCTGTACCTTCATGTCTTCTCCGACTGTATCCGCTCTAGTGGGCTCGTGCCATCCCTATCCCCATTCTTCATTAGTTTGAATATTACCTTGGAAACATGAGCTGCATAATTACATAAATAAAGGCAAAATTAAAAAAAAAGTTCTGTGAAGAAGGGGACATGGAACCGAGGGTCCATATCACACCAGGGGTATACGCTCAAACCTCCACCTTGGGCTCGCTGTCGCCCTCGCTGCCCCCCTTGGCTTGCACCTCCCGCCTCTCATAGTGACCGGCTTCCCAGATCCCTCCCGCCGGTCTCCTTCACTCACTCATTCTTTCACTCATTCATTCACTCATTCATTCACTCCGCCAATGAGCCCTTGCTCAAGGCCGGGCACTGAGCTGTGCACTAGAGAACCACAGGCCTTCCGGATCCTTCGAGAAGCCGGCACCGCTCTCCTCCTCACCCTCCCGTGGCGGCATCTTTCTCTTCTGGTTAGCGGATCTGCTGTCAGAGTCATTCCATCTGACAAAGTCTCTCCTCGTCTGCAACTCCCTGTCTCCTCATATCTTCATCAGTCCATTTCCACATGTCTAAGCATTTTAATGGCATATGGTTCCAGGGGGAAATCTCCAGATGAGAGAAAATTAGCAACTGTGCTTATTGGGCTAAAGGAAACAACTGGAGGGGAAGTTTTCTTTAAAAACACCCACAAGAAGCGGTGGCCCAAGGAGTTGTGACTACAATAAAAATGACGACTTTGGTTAGGGGCGGCGGTGGGGGGGTCAACACACTTTCTTTCCCCCCCGAATGCGTCACAGTCATTAATTTGTTTAATTTATTTTTTTGTCTCTTCCCTAGTGAAGCAGCCCAATTCACTGTCGGCCTACCCATCTGAACAAATTACACTTTGGAAATATCCGAGTGCTTCAATTTTCCATTAAATACAATATGAAAACACAATGCACCGCTCTGGGCCGATGACGTCTCACCGAGGATCTACAAGCACTTTGTACAGCTGCTGCCAGATGATTGTAGTTGTCATCCTTGGTGACGCAGAGGCAGGTAAACAGGCCCATGACCGCCAGGCCCCATATCAGTTTATGCTGCTGGGTGTGCTAACCTGGTGGTGGTCTTAACCCACCTCGCTTGAGTATGATCTGATTCTGCAACCATTTCCAAGTCTTTGTGGCATGGCCCACATTTTCTGCTTCTTTGATATCCCTCCATTAACCCCATGGTGGCCAAGCTAATGGCTCCTGGGACTGAAGAATTCTTAAGAGCTCAGACCCATGAGGACAGAGCTAGCCAGTGGTTCAGCCAGCCTTCTTCCTCCCAGCCTCTGTGACTTGTCACAAGGCCCAAATACTCATGCCCCCCTTTTTTTTTATGTGACTGTCCAGCTCCTTGTTTATAATCAGCCATTGCTCAGGTGCTAAGATCTGCTCACTCCTGCAGATCAGTTTGTCCTAAGGAACATTGCTAATTGATGATTGCATTTCATTTTCAGGATGTTATCTCACGGTGCAGATTGGAAATTGAAATGTCCAGAGGTTACACACATGGTATAGATGGGACTTTCAAGTCAGAGATTAATCGTCATGTATTAATATGTAATTTTTTTATTGCAAAAGCCTGTCAAAGGTTGCCAGGGGAAGGTGAGAGCTCAGGCCCATCTTACATGATGCTCAGCGTATCGGAAGACAGAGCCTCTAGCACTCTGCAGTTTCTGAGTCTGAGAAAGGGCACAGGCTGCAGAGGAAGTGGCAGTCTAGTGAGTTCTTGGGTGGGAGAAGTTTCTATGAAGTGAGAGACGGGGCTGGCTCTGTTGCAGGTTTCAGGCTACCTGCTGAGTCAGTGCTGACTTCGGCCTGAACAGAAAAAAAAAGAGATACGAGGCCAAGGCTTGGCCTCTTCCTCTGTGGGCAAGCTGAAGGACCAGAGGCTCATCTGAAGGGCCAGTCTGTACCCACACCGGGGTCTGGTGCCGGCTTTACCACTCAATAGCAAATCAGTCTCAAGGAACGTTCGTCTCTTCTTCTGTAAAATGGGCAGTATGCCATCAATGTCAAAGATGCTTTGTCATTCAGTAATGATATTAATCACTGGCGGTCTAACTTTGCAGTTTACAAAGCACAATGAACAGAGGTGTCTGTTGTCTTGAAGCCTTATGACCTCAAGTGGGCTGAATTTTAGGTTTGCTGGACTATATTTCAAAGCATCGCTCCAAGAGGCCAAGGGGATAATGTGCATGGGCCACAGTGCCCAGCACTTCACGAATGTTAGCTTATCATAGTTTCTAGTTGTTTTCTTAAAAAAATATAATGAAAGGGCTTCTGGGAATGAGAGTGTGAACGTGTGATCAGGACCATTCATTAGGGACAAAGACAGCGTGTTAGAAACATGGGGGTGTCCCCAGAGGAGGCCAGATCCTAAATGAAGCTCACATGGACCGATGCTCCACGTGAAATACCCTCCTTTTAACCTTGGTTAGGAGCCTATAAGAAGCTTCTCCATGTGAGCCTCTCCCTCCGTCATCTGGCTCAGGGGTCCCCTCCTCCACTGCTAAGCGATGAGGTACGAGAGGGCCCCACATGAAGGAGCCTGAGACCTGCCAGCCCCATCAGCACCTTATCAGCCCCTCCCGGTTCTGGGGGAGCCTTGAGCCTTTTTGTTCCAGCCAAGCTTTGCCATTTTGCCTATGGATACACATGGACCTCATTCACTGAATTTGGGGGCATGGAATCTTCTTGATCTGCAAATTCTCCTACAATACTAGATGGCCTACTAGTACCTTTGACATCTTTTTTTTTTTTTTTTTTTTTTTTTTTTTTTTTTTTTTTTTTTTTTTTTTTTTTTAAGCTCAGTCGTGATAATGTGTGCAGGTGAAGGCAAACATACAAAACTTCCCTAGCAAAAAGGTGGTTAAGGTGCTTGGGGATTATTCATAAAAATGAGAGCATTTCTTCTATCTCTCTTATCCTGTCTGTCTCTGCTGCCCCAATGGTTCACTTTATATGTCAATCTCAGTAGCTCACACAGTGCCCCAATATAAGGTCACAGCCAGTATCTGGGTATGCCCATGAGGGCATTGCTGAATGAGATCGGTATTTAAATCAGTAGGCTGGGTGACACAGATTACCCTCCCTACTGTGGGTGGGCCTCATTCAATCATCTGAAAGCTTGGCTAGAACAAAAAGGCTGACCGTTCCAAGAGTAAGAGGAAACTCCACCTTCCTGACTGTTTGAATGGAACATCAGCTTTCTCCTGCCTTTGGACTTGAGCCCAAACGTTGGCTCTTCTTGGGTTTCCTCCTGCTGGCTTTTGGATAGGAATTGATACCACTGGCTCTCCTGGTTCTCCAGCTTACTGATGGCAGAGTGTGGGATTTCTCAGTCTCCATAATCAAGTGAGTCAGTTCCTTGTAATAAGTCAATCTCTCTCTCTCTCTTCCATTCTAACTCCATATATATATATATGGAGTTCTGTTTCTTTGGAGAACCCTAATATGCCCCTAAATGTTGGTTTTTACTGGGACTTTGTCTTACCATTTTTTCTCCTCATTCCACATGCTGTACTCAGAGTCTCACCCACTCCCAAGGCTCCAACCACCCACCACCCATATGCTGAAAAACTGCAAACCTTTCTCTTCAGTCCAGATCACTCCCAAGCTCCAGCTCCAATATCATATATTTAATCATCGACTTAATATCCTTCCTAGAATATTTCCTGCACATATACTCCCCAACCCCCCCCCAAAGGAAATGGCAGCACTTTCTACACAGACTTACCTTCCTTACACTGGTCCCTATTTCAGAGAGTGTCCTGCCTTTCACTGTCACCCAACCTTGGGGCTATCCATCTGATGCTCCACAGATCCAGCTAATGCTAAGGACAGAATGCTTAACCTCTTGAACCCTGTCATATCTCAACTCTACCCTCTGTGCCCACTGGTCCTGCTTTAGCTCATTCTTTGTCATCTCTTCTATATGCCTACTGCACATGTTTGTATAGGCCTGTCTTTCTATGCTAGATTCTGTCTTCCTTCTGGGCAGGAATCCTGATTGATTTTTTTTTTTTTTTATCCCTCAAGTCCCAGCAAAGTATTTGACAAATATCAGATACTTAATGAATGGCTATTGTCTGAATGAATGAATGAATGAATGACCTCCCTTGAAATTTCAGAGGAAAGAGGAAGGCAGAACATCTGATAAGACCTTGGCATGACCCAGGAAACAAGAAACAGAAAAAGAAGCTAATCGAACTTTCAGAAATAAATAAAAGGCAAATTCTCCTTGATTAAATGTGAAATGAGGAAAACAGAAACATGCAGTTATCTTAAGAGCAAGGCAGCTAACATGCTAAGTATCCTCTATGGGATAAGATGAGCTCTGCTCTAAGAGGGTTATGTCTGCTTGTTTGTTTGTGTTTTTGTTTTTGCTTGCCATTTTCAGAAACGGAGCCTAGGACACCGAAGCAAACCCAATCCTTCTAAAGAGACCCTAGGGTATATTTAAAGTTCTTCCCACAGACGCTGCCTAGGATCTTAAGACTTCGATTCAAAAGACCGGCACAGAGCAAAACTCTTGAAGCTCAATTAATCAAACTCATCAAGATGGATTTGATCTGAGTTGTGGTTCCAGGCAGCTGCTAACAGCCCAGAGACCAGACTGCTGAGCTGGCCCCTGGATGAAGACGAGGCAGCCAGGATACCAGTAAAGTGCAGGATGGAAAGCTGCAAATTAAGGTAAAAATCCAGACTCACACAGATCCTATTTGTGGACAACTCCAGAGTCTCCTTGCCTTTCACCTCCTTACCAATCGATCATCCTCAACTATTTGGAAATGTCTAGGCAAATAAAAGAATTGATAGCTTCAGTTCCTGATAACGCTGAAAGAATCGTGGAGATCTAGCCTTTCACCTTAGCTTTCTGATAGCAATGACCTGCTTAGCCTCTCCCTTCCTATCCCTCACCGAACACACACACACACACACACACACACACACACACACACACCCCTCATCCTTGAAAGTTTGGAAGCCAGCAGCTTACAAATGGGCCCATTAAAAGCAGATAAATCAATGGAAAATGCATAAAAAAGTCTCATTTATCATAAGACATGTTGGACAGAGTTTTGAGTTTTTTACATACATTTATTTTAGAAATCTTTCTGGGCAATATTTCCGAACAAAATACTCTGTGATGAACCTGTCTCTCTACTTGAATCTATATGGAAAGCAAGTGAACTCAATCCCAAAGACAAAACACGACGAACGTTGCTGCCATACCACTGATGTGGCATTTCACGACTGGTCGTCTCCCTCTCGTGGCTTACTCCCTCCAAGAAGGCTCTACAGAGCAGATGCCTCCCACTCTTAGAAAACATGCTTTTCTTTTCTTTTCTTTTTTTTAAATTTAATTTTATTTTTTCAGTGTTCCAAGATTCATTGTTTATGCCCCACACCCAGTGCTCCATGCAGTAGGTGCCCTCAGTCCCCACCACCAGGCTCTCCCATCCCTCCACCCCCTTCCCTCCAAGACCCTCAGTTTGTTTCTGAGTCCAAAGTCTCTCATGTTTCATTTCTCTCCCCGAATTACCCTACTGCCCACTTCCTTTCCTTCTCCTGCTGTCTTCTATATTACTCCTTATGCACCGCAAGTAAATGAAACCATGTGATACTTGACTTTCTCTACTTGGCTTATTTCACTCAGCATAATCTCTTCCAATCTAGTCCATGTTGCTACAAAAGTTGGATATTCATCCTTTCTGATGGAGGCATAGTATTCCATTGTATATATGGACCACATCTTCCTTATCCATTCATCTGTTGAAGGGCACCTTGGCTCTTTCCACAGTTTAGCAATTGTGGCCATTGCTGCTATGAACACTGGGGTACATATGGCCCTTCTTTTCACTACATCTGTCTCTTTGGGGTAAATGCCCAGTCGTGCAATTGCAGGGTCATAGGGTAGCTCTATTTTTAATTTTTTTCCTACTGCCTCAAAGGTGAATTTTAAATATTATTTTTTAAGAAATCTCCACACTGAGAAAATGTGCTTTTCATGCTCAACCAAGGCAAATTCCCTGACTATTCCCTAAAGACTGCAGATGACATGATGCCGGCACAATGTCTGGAGGTTGTTGGAAGAGCTGTCCCTGGAGTGAGCGACCTTCCTTGGTCCTGTCAGAACATGAGCCCAACGCTAAAGAAGCACACATACACCAGCTCCCCGGTCTGCACTGGTTCACGGGGGGAGAGGCACAGGTGTGAATATGTGGTGAACCACAGGAAAATTGAGGAAGCCATTCAACTCTGTCCATGTCACAGAGCAAGTTCCCTTGGTGCTGAGCACCGTGTTTCATTCATTTTCATATTCTCAGCCCCTAATAGGTAGGGAGTATGTGTGGAAGCCGAGAGGGGGCAAGATCTGTCTCTGGGTGAAGTAATTTCTTAACAATTAGTCAATAAATTCAACTACTGAAGGATGAAATATGCACTTATGAAACAGTAGACCTTAGCCCAGCCCATAGATCATTCCAGGGATGCTCATGGTTCAGAGTGAGAGCTACACGGACTCCCTGATCAAGAAGAGAATTATTGACTACAGTCTGCATGTTCAGATGAGTGTCGAAGGCCAGGCTGCATTTGCACAGGGTCCCCCCAGCCCCAAATACAGGGGCCAGGCTTCAGATAGGCGGTGCAGGCAACTGTCCAGTCTGATAGACTCTACTGGGAGTTTGTCTCATATGCACTTTATTTCATGATAGGCAGATCCTCCTAGAAAATCCCTCCCCGCAAGAAGAGGATGAGCTTAAAATCAGGAATTCTCTTAGAAGCACTGACAGCTTCACTTCCTCAGTTCTACACAAGTGGCCAGGGACACACCTAGCAGGTCTACCCCTGAGGGCACACCAACAGCTTGTCTTATAAAGTCCTGCCGGTAAGGATTTATTGGAAGAGAATCAAGTGAGAGGCTGGGAAGTAAGGCATCACAGATGAAGAAGACCCTGAGGTTCTGGGGAGATGTTGACTTTTATCAAGGTCAACACTGAGATATATTGACCCAGGAGGTAAATATTAATGAAGGCTCAAGAGGTCAATATTTGCCCCCAGGAAAGATAAACTTTTGCAATGACCCCCAAACTGAGATCTGTATTCAGTAGATTCAGTTCCAAAATGAATTAGCTGTGACACAGATTAAGATACCATTTCATTAGACTGTCTAGGGCACTGGAAAGTGATATTAATACTAAGCACTCATGTTCAAAGTACTTTCCAAACATTCATTAAAGTGCAACATCCTCTGCCAGATGTATAAGCATCTTGTTCTCCCAATTCAACAGATGAATCATTAAAGCCAAGAAAAGGTTAAATAATTTTACTTAGGCTACAGAATAAACAGCGGAAGAATGGGAAGATCAATTGGGGATAAGGGCAGGCTGGGATAAGGAGGAGGCTAGCAAAGATCTATAGGATGGTGCCTTCATCAAAGTTCCCCATACAATCATAAGTCCACTTGATTTCATTACTTCAATTCGGGGAACTTATCTCCACTGTTGGGAAGTCTGCTTGGGCTGATTCACCGTATTGCTTATTTATAGGGATGATTTTAAAGTATTTACACATCATAAGCTCTAGCCTTTGAACACTGGTACTCAACTCCTAAGAGGAGTCCATTGGTGGTCACCAGGAGGAAAGAGATTCGTGGACTATCCTTCAATGTGTACAACAGTTATCATCAGATTCCAGTTCTCTGGGTTTCCTTCACTTTCACGGGAGGGCCCTGAGATAATGCTACTAAGAACACATCATAAAATACTAACATGCAAGTAATAGGCGTTTGAACGCATGGATCCAATTATCCTTTCTTTTCTACTGTCTCAAAGGTGAATTTTAAATATTATGAACTTTTGATTATCTTTGCTAATGGAGAGGACAGAGACTTGGGTCTTCTAAAACATCAGCCAATCCAACAATCTTATCTCCTTCTGACTTTGGAATGGGTTATTTTCCCATGTATCATGTTGGCCTCACTCCATTTTTCTCTGGGTATTTAATACGGGGAAATAATGAGCAATTTCAGAGCCAAGGAACATAAACAAAATGAAAGTCCGAGAAGCGACAGCATTTGACATGTTCCGGGTGAGCTGTCACAGTAGCCTTGAGGAGGTGCTCTGTGTAATCCACAGACAGCTACTTGCATAGATGGGGCTCGACTTTGAGAATGTTGAATTTTCAAAGTTATTTCACTTGCCTTTAAATCTGGTGGAGGGAAAGAGCGGGGTCTTAATAGCATGCCCCTTCCATTCACTTGGAAGGGAGACAATTTGACTCGAAGAGATATAAATGGTTAGCTGATGCCGAGGTCTGAAAAAAGAACACAAGAGTCCTGACCCCCAGCAGTTAAGGCACATCATTGTTTTATCCTGCAATGAGATTTTGGAATTACTCGGGGAAGTAAGTGATAGCGATATGATTTTATGCTGTTACAAAAGGGTAATTTGATGGACAGGATGGTACAGACAAATGAAAGTGTTTACAGGGTTTAATATTTAATAATGTAAAATGAAAAAGTCGGCAAGAGCAGGCAGGAGATGAAAAGATCTGTAGCAAGTCAGAATTTCTGCCGATTGTCAGAGCGGCCCGCGTCTCCTGGGGGTCTGGGTAAGCAAGGCACTGTTCTGCAGAAATTGTTATCTTGGGTGTATTGATTGTGTGTGCTGCACTCAAGCTGCCAGCTTCTCCCTCCTGTCTTTATTTTGTTTTTTATTTTTAACATCACAGCATCCTTCTAAACCCTCCCAGACTGCTTGACCTTCAAACTTGAGGCCGTGGGGCTGTGGAGCGTTGGGTGGAGGAGGCCTGGGTGGGCCAAGCCATGCTGGCTTTGTCAGTGAGCGGCAGCTAGGCGATCCTCCTCTCGGATCCACTTGTGGGCTCCTTGCCCAGGTGCTCGTGTGTCTGGGAGTCCGGAGGCATGCCCCAGACCCTCCTCGTAATGAGCTCCGAGGAGATACTGACCAGCTCGCTCCTGCACATGGCACTTACCACGCTGTGACCTGTTGCCAGGCATGCACACACCTCAGCCCTCTCATCTGGGAAATGCAGAGAGCTCCATATTAATGAGGTCCAAGTCCTCATAGGATGTAGCATCCCTGGGGGCAACCTGGTCTAGGGCCTCCCTCCAAACTTTCACATCGATGGCCACCTTTCAATAGTAATGATGACGAAACTTACCTTCATGGTGACTTTTTTAATATTTAAAATCTACATCTCATTGGATCTCCACGACCACCCGCCGCAGAGATGAGGAAGCGGGTGTTGAGAAGAGCCAGCGGATTTGGTCAGGGTCCTATCCTTAGAAGGAGGAGGGGGTCACTTAACCCTAAGTCTTCCAAAGCCAAGGCCTGGGCTCCTTCCTACCTTACACGACAGCGCTTCTCAAATGGATGCGACACCCCCTCCTTCCCCTAGGACACATTTTTGTTTGTCGCAAGTTGGGGAGGAGGGCATGTCTAGTGGCTACCAGTATTTAGCAAGTAGAGGCCAGAAATGCTATGAAACACCACACTGCACAAGACAGCCCATCACGACCAAATTCACCCAGCCATAGATATCAGCAGTGCCAAGGCTGGGACACCCTGCCCTAGACTCATCATAAGGGGACAAAGATCAGAGTCCAGGGACCTGACAGTCAGCCTAATCCCACTCCCTCGACTGCCCTGTTGGGCTCTCCTGCTCCCCACAAAGAAACTTCACCGATGTCTGCAAAGGACTTCGGGATGCTCCGAACAAAGTTAATAGCCAAACGTAGAGTTGCTAGATTTTATAAAGCGGCTGCTGAAGTTATTTTCATTTTGCTTTTTAAATTAGTTTGGGAGTTGGTGTTCTTCTTTACATAATTACAAGCTGACAAACATGGTTCTGTATTTTTTTTTAATTAACAGATATTTGTATTCAAGTTCTCCAAATCACATACCGCAGCTTGCACATTACGGGACAGCTGCCGTGCTCCAGATGTGGGCAATAACCAGAACATGGTAATGGCAAGATGCAAAAGGAAGAAAGGAAAAAAAGAAGAAAAAGTGAACGTATCTGGATGGAGAAGAGCAATTTTAGGAGATGTGTTTGGATTTTTTTTTTTTTTACGGAGATGAATACCTTCGATTTTCCCAAATTTTCAGCTCGGTTTGAACATTTGGGATGAAGGCGTCTGGGTCATTCAAGTGCTGCCATCAAAGGCTCACCAGTGCCTTGTAAAAGCAGATTACAGACGAAATGGGGCACATATAAATGTTAACAGTGTGCGGGAGAAACTATTCAAATTGCTCCTGTTTACAAGCACCCTATTAAATGTGCTAAGCTCCTCCCGAAGAAAGCTGCTGGAAGGTGGGTTAAGCGGCCATATTTATTATTTAGTTCATTTATAAGACTGCAACCCTTTGCTCACTTTCTCCTAGAAGGCTCTTCGGAGCCCACGAGTCAGGAATTGGGCATGCTAGGACTTTGCACTAGAAATGGGGCAAGGTGAAAAATGAGAGTCCAGTCACAGGCTTGCAAGTTTGCTGTGTGACTCTGGGGAAGGAGTCCCCTCCTCTGTCAAAAGAGGGGTGAGGCTGGACCGTCTCTGAGGTCCCTCCAGCTCTAACAATTCATGATAAGATGCGCATTTTTAAAGTCTTATCAGATGCAAAAAATCTGCCTTATCCTGAATTGATGTCTGGAGGGAGGGTTCCTTCTGAGGATCCCAGGACAGGTTGCTTCTCTGTGACCCCCACGCATCAAAGAGCCAGGCTCACGGCATAGTCAACTTCTGCTGGACAGAAGAGGGCATGCAGGGGCCAAGTAAGCCAGCTCTAAATGTTGGAAAACAGGCTGGGGGCAAAAGGGTCAGGAGACATCATTGTAGTCAAGTCATTTCCTTCCCTCATTCAGTAAACACTTGCGGAGTACCTCCCGGGCCATGGGGAATGGACAGAGGAGACAGCTTTCTATGGTTAGCAACACCAGTGCTCCAGGGAGAGGAGGCTGTCCGCTGGGGCAAATGTATTATTAGTCCTTCAGTGTGGTGTGGGGAGCACTCAGATGGAGGGAAGCATGGGTGCTCTAGAGACTTCTAGAAGGAATTAAAGAAATCTCTTGAGGAACTGACACCCTAGTAGAGTCCAGGACAATGTAACACGGCATTCGGGGCACTGCAAGCAATCCCGCACTAGAACACAGAAATGCCCACCTAGGCAAATCCCACCCAAGGGAATACAGAGAAGAAAGATCTTTACGTTGAGAAAGAACCTTCAATGAACTGTGACGGTGGCCTTGATGTTCTGTCAGACCACTGATGGTACAAGGCTAATTCAAGTTCAGTGAGGAGACATGGCGTTCCTGACTATGGCTCATTTTTGTCCATCTACTCAAAGCTGGATATGAGTTCTTTCCAGGATTCTCTTGTCAGCTGGAGGAAAAGAGGCAGCAAGAGAGCCTTCCCGGGCCTTCTCCTCTCCTACCTTCTCCCTACTACCGACTGCCCAGGGATTGCAGAAGGTTGGGGTCTAAATATATATGCAAAATAATTTTAGAGGGTTGGAATTTAATTCCAATAAATGAGGGGGAACAAAGAGAGTTTTGTGTCAATGTGATGAATGTAAGATTCTCTCTGAGTCAAGACAACACAATACAAAAGAAAAATGGACTGAGAAGAGCCTCCTACCTAAGTCCCAGGGAGTCAAAGTGCCCCAGCTTGAGACCGCCACCTGGGGATGGGACATGGAAGATACCTTCTCTGCCATCACCCTTGTGCGCTCTGGGATACTATGCATTTGAAAAATGTGAAAGGTCCTCTCTCCTTCCTGGTTTTCACCCTTCACTCAGTTAATTCCACTTGGGTCACAGTGTTTTCCCTATTTACACACATTTTCTTTAACTCCCTTTTAATTTTTTTTTTTAAATTCCCTGGGTAATCCTCTCCTTTCTTTTCTTCTTTTCTCCCCCTTTCTTCTGTTCTCTCACATTGTCTTTATTAAACAACATTCTAATGATTATGGACAGATACGTATAAAGCTATGTGTTGGTGATCTATCAGTTAAACAGAAAACCGAAGGCTTGAAGCAAAATTGGATAGAAAGAAACCAGTATTGTCAATCTTTAAAACCTTAATAGTGTGCCCAGTCAACCTCTCAGAGGGTCCAGAAAAGTCACGTACATATTACACCAATATATTGTCATATAACAAAATCTAATTTTTATTAAATACCGAATTACACAATTCTTGAGTTTATCTTTGCTTATTCAATTACTGAACTGTAAATGAGTTTACTGATAATGTGACGGGTGCATTTTTTATTTTATCTAAAATTATAAGCATACAGCATTTCAACCACATTCCTAGGTAGGTAAAAATCTGTGGACTGGTGAGGAATCCAGTTTAATTTAGAACATTGCTTCCTCGAAAACAACGTTTGCTGAGTTCCAAAAGGGGTATCTAAGGAACCGTAGAAAGGCTTGCGCATTAGAATCTGGTGAGTTTCTAGTAGGTGTCTACGCAGTGATGGAAGGACAGACAGACATCGTGGTGGTGCTGTGGCCTCTACCTAGGCTTCGAGTCTCCCTCACCTCCTTCACTTGTAGTGGCCGTGAAAGGCTCAGGCAGTTTTAGGATTTGAAATATTAAACAGATGGGGCGCCTGGGTGGCTCAGTTGGTTGGGCAACTGCCTTCGGCTCAGGTCATGATCCCGGAGATCGAGACCCGGGAACGAGTCCCACATGAGGCTCCCTGCTCGGCGGGAAGCCTGCTTCTCCCTCTCTCACTTCCCCTGCTTGTGTTCCCTATCTCGCTGTGTTTCACTCTGTCAGATAAATAAAATCTTTAAAAAAAAAAAAGAAATATTAAACAGATAATGCCTTTCAATTTTTCTTTAATTTATTGTTTATCCTCCAAACACAACAGCTTCTGCTGTTTCTTTGTATCTCTTCATTGTCACCTCTCTCTAAGAAGCAGATACGTATTTACATGGTATTTGACTATTTATGAGCTCAATGTATAATCTACATTTCTGGTGACATAAATCCCAGAAATAAAACTGAATAAACATCATGAAGAGTACACTGTTTGGGGAGGTTAAACCATTAGTGAAAAATCATCAAGGTGTGTTTCTGATTCTTGAATGAAAGGGGTGGCAAGAGGCAACCCATTCGGCGTCCCACTTTTCCCAGCTATACCTTGAGAATGATGATCTTTATCTAAAAGATCGTAATCATTACAAATTGCTTGGAAATTCTCAAGAGGTAACAGCTAGATGGGAAAGTGAGAGTCAGAAGCCACTGGGAGCTGGACGGGCTTTTTCTGTTCTGCTGTGGGTGTTGTCTTCCCATGATGTCATCTGACCTTTGGCATATCACTGAGACTCTTTTTTGCACCCATAAAAATAGGATCACATTATCTCAACTCAGCAATCCTATGTGGGGGAGTTACTGTAGTAAAAGCTCTCCAAGGAACCATGGAAGTAGAAAAATATCATTCTGATTCTGTTTCAAACTCAACCAAAGGTTGAGTAAATGAATATCTCTAACCAAATTGAGTGAAGGGGACTGATGAAGTCCTTCTGCGTCTTTCCCTGTGGTCCATCCTGTAAGGCTTGCAGGGAAGAGGCAGGGAGATCTTGTGATTTATTTCAGAAAGCTCTAATGATAACTTGCAACGATCCTTGTGAATATGCCTGTTGTGGGTGATGGGGCTCAGTACCCTATACAGACAGGATGGCCAGAAATGGAGCCCAGTGAGTGAAAACATAAAAATTCAATCAGTCTAGGATAGACATATGCACGGTAGAGAATTTTTATATCCCTTTCTCCATTTTATGATTATAAACCTACTGCATGGAAGTGACACAGAAGCTAATCCAGTTTTTTTCCCTTGGAAAGTTCAGAAGTCCAGATGAGTTTGAGTGTCTGACACACCATCCCCTTTTTCACTGAAACATATCACAGGGTGTAATTAATTTGCATACATTTTCCTAGACCTGGGGATTGGGCAGAAAAGGCCTAGTGGAGAGGATTGTACCAACACACGTTTTCACGTGTTGTGTTTCCCCCAAAAGTAAGAGTAAAAGTCCCATCAAGTGTGCCTGTGATGGAAATTATTCTTGACTGCCCTTCCTGTATTGGGAAGAAATTCACAATTTTATGAGTCTCGGTGGAAAACTGAGATTCCTTCCTGCTTCAGGTAGAAGGTACAAAATTCCAGGTCCTGATTTTCCCCACCCCCTTGCAGCTAGAGGGCAGGCCCAGGACCTAGCCACCGCTCATCTGACCCACTTCCCAAACTCTGTCCCTGGACACTTAGTGATGCTATGAAAAGGTCAAGCAGAGAATCCCTCCCCCTTAGAGTTAGCCACTGTGGAAAGACCCACGTGGGGGTCAGCCGTGTGGACTGCCAAGATGGCCGAGGGGACTTGCTCAGACCACCTCAGGGCCTGATTGTGGCAATTATGTGAACTTCCGGATGTTCTTGACTGTTTGTATCAACCAGACAGCTCCTGTTGCTTGCCACAATGACCCCTGATGGACACGGTGTGAACATACCCCATTCACACACGTCTGCACATGGGTACACACACCACACCATACCACATGCCCCCTCTCTTCCTCGCCTACACATTCTTCTTTTCTTAAGTGGAAAAAATGTTATGCTACAGCTAGCTGAAAATAACTGCACAGCCATGGGGGGAAAAAGGCTTTTCTTCATTTCCCCCTTTCATCTACATAAAAAGTGACAGAGAAGAAGGAACACAATGTTACCCTGACCCAGGTGATAGCCTTCAATCTGCTCTTCCTTTCATTGAAGCGGGATGTTGGCCAAAGTCAATGGGAAATATATTCATATAACTAAGGGCAGAGCGGAACCCAGAGAGACTGGAGAATGATTCAGCACACAAACCTATCCCACAGCCAACTCAAAGTTTTGAGGAAACAGGCAGAAATGGAATCCTGAGGCCAGTCTGCATGAATGAGTGTGTGAGTCACAGGCTTCTGGGTAACAGGCTAAATGCCCCTGGTATAAAAAGTCTGCTCATTTTTAGGGTGGTGGAGTCTTCTTAGAAATTCTATACCACTGTGATTACTAGCTCCACCCCCCAGGGCCAAGCTCAAGCTGACCCAAGCAATGTGGAGGTAGCCTCAGAGGGACCCCACTTAGTTTGAAAGAGAGAGCTGGCGAAAGCACACAGTCCTCTGTGTGAAGGCCAAGGGTCCACAAGGGTCAGTGGAAAGACGTGAGAGGGTGGATGGGGTCGGCTGCTGCCATGTGCAGAGGTCCCACTGCTCCTAAAACCACTGGGCTTCGGGCTAGACCGAGTTGTACTATAAATGACCAGGATAACCCTGAGGAGATCATTTCATCTCTCGGAGCCTCAATTCTCTTCTCCAGAATGGAGCTGTCTAGACTGGGATGCTGTGGGAAAATGGCACAAGTTTAGGGAGGTAGACAACTCAAATTCAGGAACTTCAGCCATCCTTTAGAAGCTTTTGAACCTTGGGCATGTAATTCAACAGTGCTTCCATCCTGACATGTGTCAAACAAAGATAATATTTTTTATAGAATTTGGAAAACTCAAGAGTAATGTACAAAATATGCAATGCATAGTCCAACAAAGTAGGATTCAAAAAAACGCTAGTTTTAGTCACTCGTTGGTTCATTCACTGGTTCACTGATTCATCCAACAACAAATATTTGTCAATGGCCCCCAAATCCCTGGGACCTTCTGAGTGTTGGGGACACAGCTATTGATAGGACAGATATTGATCTTCCCATGTGGTGCTCCCAATTTCTTTCCCTACCAGGAGAGTTAGGTTCATGGTCTGTGATGCCAGGGGCAGAACTAGAGCTCAGAACCTCTTCAGTTACCCGGGGAGTCCCTCGAGGGCAGAGACCGGCTCGCTCGGTTTCCTATCTGTGCAGCGTAGGTGCTCAATCAATGACTGGGGTTGAATTAAGTTACGTACGATGAAAAATACTGCAGGTTCCGTACCTACAACTGAAACGTTCAGTGCTTGCTTCTTCAGACTCGATCATCTCTTTGTATTTCAAGTGCCCGCTTCTGACTCTTTTCTGTTGTACATGTCACCGTGTTTTCTTTCTTATCTATACCTCTCTGACTCCATTATCTCTGTACTGCCGTCAAAGAGTTTTTCCAAAATACTCTATTTCTTCAACTCAGTTTTAAGAATGTGGTGAGTGCTGGCGGTCACCATATTGAACCCCTCTTCCAATAAGGCAGCCTCTTTTATGCCATCTCTTGCCCATTATTATCTAGTCTCCCCATAAAGATGGCTGGTGATGGCAGCCTGCCTGCCTAAGGCCACCTGCTTCATTTTCAATAAGCTTTCATTCTTGCAAGACTGTTTCTCCAACCTTCGCGTAGTATGGTTCAACAAGTACTTGCTGACCACCTATGGTGTGCCCGACACCGTACTGGAAACCAGAGCAACAGAAATGAGAACACCGGTCTTCCTACCCTCTCCAAAGACTGACCATAGACTTAAGGACTTGTTGGTTAGGGTTCTGTCTTCTAAACCACATGGGAGACCAACTTTTATATCTGAGAACGGTTATTTTATTCCAAGTTATGTTTCTTAAAATATGGTCGGTAGACCACTGGAATGAGAACACCTGGAATGTTTGTTCAATTGTAATTTCCTGGGCTCCTCCTGGGATTAATGAATCGGAATCTCTACAAATCTAAGGACTGGAGTCATTGGAATCTGCAATTTAAACAAACACCCCAGGTGATTCTCAGGCACAACAAAGCTGGAGAACCCCTAAGTCTTGCCTTTTCTGCCTAAACAATGCTAAATTCTTCTACCTTCCCTCAGGTTACATAACTCCCAGGCTTCTCACAATCCTGGCTCTCAGAGCCTTCTTCACATCCCAGATGTGATCATATCAGCAGACAGCACCATGGGATTGTTACTGTGCCCACTAGGAACACAGCTCTTTTTATTGATGAAGCCAAAGCATCCATTATTTGTGACCGTGTCACACCGCTGACTCATATTGAGATTTCAATAAATAAACCCTCCTCCAATTAAAACTCTATAATACACCTGACAGAGAAAGCTTTGTTTATCAAATTTGCGAATAATGCAACATACAAAGGAAAGACAAATTATGAAATTATAATGCTGATTTTTTTTTCTTAAATGAGACATTAGCGTGATTTGCTCTTCAGCAAGCCCAAGGTGGTTTCCAGTGACCACGGGTGACTTTCAGGGAGTTTATGAACCATGAAATTAATCTCTTGTAGATTTCTTTTTTCCTGGAAGTCTACATGAAGTCCACCTTCCCACTGTTTCCAGAATCCACTCCCATCTATACTTCCACTTTAAGGAAAATCGTGATATTTGTCCAGACTCTTATTTTCCAATATATCTTGATGACTGCTAGCCCAGAACGGTTCCTGGATCGTATCTTCAAATTGTTTAAGTGTCCTGGAAGGTTAATTATGTTGGGCCTGGTAATCAGATTAGCATATCATCATCATCATCAATAAGATGGTAGCTAACATTCACTGAGTGTTTAAATGTGTCAGATGAGTGTCTTATTTGCATCGTATCTTTATTCTACTCAACAAATATTTGACTTAGGTATACGTGTTATCTCTATTTTACATAAGGGTAAACTGAGACAGGAGAGGTCAGTGGTGGCACCTAGCCCTTGATCCAGGTGACTCAACCATTGCCTTACAGAGCCTCTTGCGAGCCTTGCCCATCCCAGGTTCTAATCCTTTCTTGACCGAGTTTATTCTCCCTCAAATACGAAAAGCATTACAGAAGACTAGTACCAGATGAGAAGTTGAGAAGTCCTCTGCAACTGGTTAATATTAGGCTTGTTCTCAAGAAAATCCATTCTTTTTATCCTTTTTCTCGGAGCCTAAAAATCTCCATTTGGTTGTATCTCGTGATTATCTTTTTCTCTTTTCTTCTTCTCCAAGCGTGGCTCATTCCATTTCTTTATGTCTCCTGGTACCTTTGTTACAGACTGCTTCACCACTTCTGCCCTGATCCTGTGCCCAACGCCCCTCCTTCCATCCACTGCATTTGTCTTTCTACAACCTGAGCTCCTTGGACAGTGGTCTGTGAGGCCACGTTGGTTTCTTTAGATGCTGCCGCCTTCCCTTCATCACGATAATTTGCACTGCACCGTCCAAGTAAGTTTTGTTGTTTGAAGCTCCCATCTTTCTGGAGCCACCTTTTCTTCTGATCATCCATTTTTTATATCTTTTCTTTCTGTGGATTTCAGAGACAGACCAACAGCCTAGGACGCATATCTGACCAGGCCCAGTGTCCTATTTTTATTGCTCCTAAGATTAGTATTCATTTTTCTTTCAAGTATCTCTGGCTGGGAAGCTTCTTGATTTTGGGTTCTGTGCACAGTGCATTAAGTCACTAGTGCTCCCAATGGCCTCCGTGCCCCTGGGTGAGATCCTAGCAGCTCCCCAAACGGGCTGCAGTCCTTGATAGTTTCAAGACAGCACAGGCCATTCTCTCTTCCTGGAATGCCTTATCCTTCCCTTAAACTCCTCCTCTGCCTCCACCCTTCCCTCTGTTCGTTTTCTTAGCTATCTTCAACTCATCCTTGGAGCTTTGCTTCATGGAAGACGTTTCCTCCCGACCAGGCAGCTTAGCACCCCTCCTGTCTGCCCTCGCAGAAATAACCCTGTGCAGACCTCCCCACTCTCCACCCCCATCCCCTTCTTTTTGCACTCTCATTGCTTGTGTTTTTATCTGTCTTCCCTTCTGTGCCCAGCACTTCTGGCTGCACAGGTTGTGCTGGCAGATGCTTGCTTGTCTTTCTGGAAGCTTGGCACCCTTTCCAGTGGGCATGAGAAAATGACAGGGGCTTAGCAGAGGTGGGAGACAAGACTGAAGGGAGAGAATGGCAAAGGTACAACTCTCAAACAAAACAACTTCCAAAAACGGTCAAGCGCGCGACGTCTCAGACAAGGAACTATTAAGGACATAAAGTCCAAATTCACCTGGAACAAAAGACCCATCTATAACCACTATTTATCACCCAGAAAACACTCCCGTTTTGTTCCTTTGTGAATGCTCCACAGACCACATCTGCTTTTGGGCAGAGAGGGAAGAGAAGGGCAGAGGAATGAATAGAAATGAGAGTATGAGTTTCCTTTATTTATTTATTTTACATATAAATCAGCTAAATCTGTTTAACATTCATATTAAAGTTGTAATCACCTTTGCACACATTAAAATACAAACTAGCACAAGTAATAGGCCTTAAGAACAACATTACAATAGCTATTAACATATAACAGCTACCTTATCAACTTACAACATCCCTATAAAATAATAACTGCATCCGGGACTGATTTGAGGGAAACTCATTCTCCGGGAGCACTGAAGCCTGACACGGAGTCTGGGAAAGCGCAGAGTCTGGCTGCTTTCTGGCTGACACCAGGGGGCTTTGCAGTACAGGTAAAAACCTAAGACGGGGAGCCAGGAGGCTGGAGCCGTCTTTCACCCTGGCTCTATGACCCACTGGGGATGTGATTCCTCAGTGAGACTCTCCTTCCTCACCTGCAAAATGGAAGTAAGGATCTTTGCAGTGTTTTTTGGTGAAGAATCAAATGATCATGAGGAAGCACCTGACTTATGCAGCAGGTTCTTAATAAACGGTAGTATCTTTTCTCGAAGGCTGGATGCTAGAATGGCAAGGGCTGAATTCACAGGACGTTGCGGAAACCTGGGCATGCCATAAGCGGTTCTAAAACTTTCCCGCATATTCTTTTCATTTACTCATTAAACATCTGTTGAGCACTGTCCGAGATGATGAGATAATACAAAAACTGTGAAAACAGTATTCTTCTCTCCTTATGGTACTCGCAATCGAGTTGGTAAGGTATCAAGTGAACAGCAGACTGGGCAGGACTTAACACACCATACACTAGAATACATACATCAGGTCACAGGACAACAAAGGGAAGAGCGCCTCCGAACTGGAATTGGAAATAGCTTCATGGAAGAGGTGACATTTGAGCTGAGACTTGAAGTATGAAGGGTATTTCAACAAATGATGAGGAGAGAATATTCCAGGCCCAAGGAACAGCATAAACAAAGATATGAAGGTACAGTATATCCAGGAAATAGCTTTTTTTTTTCTCTCTCTCTCTCTCTCCTTTTTCCTGAAGCTTGGAGTGCAAGGAGGAATGGTGAGATGATGCTGGAAAGACAGTCGGTGCCAGATCATAGTGTCCTTTAAATGTGGGGTGATGGTTAGACCTTAGATACCAGGAGCAGGCATTTGAGCCCTGGTTTATAGGCCAAGGGTAGCCCCGTGCGCCTGGCTGAAATGCAGAAGAGTGAACTTGACAGGTGACCTAGGAAGATTAAACAAGTGAAGGACAGTGGTGAAGGATGACTCTGGGAACAAGTGATGGGCTCAACAGAATGCTCTAATATTTGGGAGGAAAATGATGAGGATGAGTAGGGCAATAAAAGGGAAAATGCAGATGAAACATGTCATGATGTAACTGGCTGGATGTGGGTGAGGAGGGAAGATGGTGATTTCTCGGGTTTCAGGAGGAGGTTGGGAATACGCAGCTACCTTTGACTGAGATTAGGACTACAATGGGGAATAAAATGAGTTTAGTTTTCAGATTGTTGGATTAGAAGGGACAATGAGCCTCAGACAGCAGAAAACTAAATAACTTACAAATATATTTTCGTTATTATTCACTCTCATAATTGGCCATTAGAATGGGCGTGAGGAGTGTTAAGCTTGGAACTAACCAAGATTCAGCTAGGACAGATAAAACAATTGGGGGGTCACTTAAGAATGTTGCTCCCTAGTACTTCAGCAATGAATGGTAGTATATACGGAGCTCTACACTTCAGACAACTGGTAACCCAACAGAAATTGCTACAAAGCACTGTTCTTACATGATAGGCCTACAGATTTTGAGGCTAAGTAATCTGAAGCCTCAGCACAGGTCCCGCTAAAAGATCCTATTACCCAAATCTCTTGATAAAAAGGGGAAACAATGGCCAATCGAACCATAGTGGATCTTTCTCAAGTGCACAAGCCATTCTGTCTTATTTATTCTTAGAGTTTAGCCCAGGGCCTAGGCAGGCCATAGATGTTAAAACTGACGAGCTGCAGTGATCAGCATCAAGCGATTTCCTTATTAAAGCCTCGAGAAGGACTGATGGCCTTCAGGCCCACTGAGAGCACACTAATTGCCAGGATCCTGTAGAAAAGGAACCAGGAGGTGTGATTTGTTCTAGAGCTACCGACTCTAGGCAGAAGATAAATCCACGGCACCTTCCACACCTGTACCCGTCTGGGTGAAACACGACTCTGCCCCTTTCTACCCAATTCCATGAGGCAAAGGCAATTAGGCTTTTCTTAATATGGGAAAAACATCTTGCCTCTGATGGTACTGTTAAAATCACACATTTGCAAAAACCTCAAGCCACACACACTTGGAAGGGGGAGCTGTTTTAAGACACCCCTTCATTGGGGTAGGCTCTGGGCTTGGTGCCTAGGAGCTGTAGGGCGGCCTCCATCTCCACCCTAGAGGGCGTCCGTCCCCCCTCCAGTGCCCTGGGCCCAGCTGGGCCTCTGGGGGGCAGTGCCTGGTAGTGCTGGCACCCAAGGAGATTTCTGAGCTGCTGCATCACACACTCCCTTACAGGGTCTCTGCTAGGGAAGGCAGTCTTTAAACGCCTCATTAATATTCAAATCTATTCAAGTCATTTCAATTTGAATTCTATGCATATTATCAGATAGAACAAAATGCAAATATATACAAATTCATCCATATGAAGAAATAAATAGGGGGAGCTCTGCATAATGGGATTATAATCATTCTCAGGGCTTGTCTCTCTCCTTTAATTCCCCTGAGCCCCGAGGACCAGAGCCGCTTGTGGTGCTCTCCCGGGGAATGTTTAGCGGCAACATAACCTTTCCTGGACACAGGCTCTTCCAGGGTTGAACATTTTATAAATCTATTTAAAGATGCTATCATCGTCCTCCAATTGTGTCTTTTCCCGGGAAACTGGCAGGGCGAGTACGGGATGAGGGGTGGACTCAGATGCCCGTCTGGGGGCCTCACATTTTGCTACTTCTGCAGGCCGCTGAGCTGGCGACCGACAGGGTCAGTCTGTCTGGTCCTCCCCGCACGCCAAGGGAGGGGGTGTCTCGGCCTCCAGCCTACCACAGCATCCTGATACCTCTGGAGGTGGGGTGGGCAGACAAGGGCTAAGCTTCCAAATGTCTTCAGCTTCTAACCTGAGGGAGACTTCATAAAGCGTTTAAAGTGTATCAACTGAGTCTCACGACCTAAGCAATCCAACATGGTGCCGGATTCTGTCATAACCGCTGCCCCCACCCCATCCCTGCCCCCGCTTTGTCACGTGGTCAAGACACACAAACTCATCCTGGGGCCGCCGCGGCACGTTCACTGGCACGTTCACTGGCACACGCCTTCTACCCACGCCCCCGCACCGCCTTCCGAGCCAGATCCTGGGTCAGAAGCCAGAAGCTCAGCCAGGCATGGAGGCAAAGAGAGATCAAAGCAGCGACAGTAAACCTCCCACCTCACAGCCAATCACCTGTAGACCAACAGAGCGCCTATTTCTTTGTCTTACACTTTGTTGCTGATCTGTTTCATTTCAATTACTCCAAAGACAGGAGGAGGCTGAGCTCTATGCTGTTTAAAGGAGAGTTCCCATACTCCATGCTAATGAAGCCAAAGTAAATTGCTATTAAGAATCATTTAGTGAGGTTTAACTACAGAATCTAATAGATGCTCCCCTAATCTCTCCCCCATGGGACCCAACCATAGTTGTATCTAGTAGTAAGTAGCTCCACTGATTAATGTAAGCATGACTTATACCAAGTCAGAATATCCTAATAACCATCTCCTCCTAAGCACCTTTTACTAGATAATCCCGAAGTGCTTTATAAATATAAATGGGCAGGAAGATCATCTTAGTTTACAGAAAGGGAGACCAAAGCACGGATTTCTCTCACCGAGAGGAGGATAAGAATGGCTACAATTGTTCTGAAAGGAAGGGGTGGCCGCCGAGCTCCTCGCTGTCTTTGGTTCCTTTCTGTGATGGGCAGACTAATGAACCCAGAAAGACGTGGAGATGTCCTAATCCTTGAAGATGTTACCTTACAAGACAAAGAGGACTGCATCTGTGATCAAGTGAAGAGCTCCTAAGACAGGGAGATTATCCTGGATTATTCGGGAGGCCCGGTGTAATCACAAAATCCGTGTAAGGGAGGGGTGGGTAGAGGCAGCTTCAATAGGAGGTATGACCGAAGCCAGAGGGTTCCAGTGACGTGGGGAAGGACACAAACCAAAGAGTGCAGGTGGCCACTGGAAGCCACAAGAGGCTAGGACACCAATTTTCCCCCATAGCCTTCAGAAAGAACCAATTTCAGCTTCAGCCCAGTGAGACCCATCTTAGACTTTGGACACCCAGAGCGACAAGGCATTCGTGTTGTCGTACGTCACTGCAGGTGGCCACAATAGCCTGGGGACCCGGAAACCATCCCCACCCTGCTTTTCTCAGCTGGGGTTTCTCTTCGGAACCACAGAACCCAGAAAATAATACAGAAAATGATTTTTTCTTCTCTCAAGCATAGCACAACCGGGCACTAACTTAGATGCCCGGCGATTCATTTATTTCATTACAACAATGGACGCCTCGGGGGCACAACAGCTTCATTCTTCTGGACAGGTGGCCTGGCCTCCCCTGCTCCCGCAGAAAGCCACACAGTATCTCACCCTGAAGGGAGACCTTGGGCACCAGCACCACACGTCTGGGAAGACTGAACCAGAGGACGGCAAGTAGCTCACTTCTGCTGAGTGTTTCATAATTAGGCTTCCTTCATGATGTTTCAAAGCACTGCTCAGTAACTACTGTGTGAGGCAGCTAGCAGGAAAAGCCTGATTTCCTTCAGCCTCTGGGGGCTACATCCAGAGCCATGCCACTGGCAATGGCCTCCTGGTCTCCAGCCCAGGGCCTGTGTTCCGGGCTTGGGACTGAGGACCAGGAGCTCCGGAGGGGTGCTCTGGACATTCAACAGTAAGTGACAGAATGACACTTCATGTCTGAGGCACCACAGGGAGGGTCACGGCCAACATGCCCAATGAAAGAAAGGCTGCCCAGGAAGGAGCTTCTAGACTAGTACCAAGCACTGGTAACATCCTCACTATAGGGGAGCTACGGTATTCTCTTTAGTTTGCCTCATTGATAAGAGAGACACCTTTGTGCCTCAGTTGGAACCCGCTGTGGCTACTTGCCCGGCATCCCTGCCCGAGCTCCTCCTAAGTTGCTCTCTTGATTTTCGATGGAAACACTCACCCTATCATGCCCCATGGGATGATGCAGGAAACAGTCCCAGGGGCCCACCCTTCTACACCTATGCTCTTCAGGGGCAGGAACCCAGGGGAAGGAGACAGGGAGGGTGGCCAGGAGAACCACAGGGCCTTGACCGGGAAATCCTCGGTTTTTGTCTTAGCTTTCACACGTACCAGCTGTGCGACCTAAGCGAGGACCCTTAACATCACTTGGCCTCATTTTTCTTATTTTTCCAAGTGGGGAGGAGAGTCGCCCGTAATAAATGTGAAAGGGCTTGGGAAAGCATAAAGTGCCATATAAATGCAAGGAGAGACTAAATGATTATCACCTTTTCCCCAAGGATTACTTTATGCTCACAGGTACTCTGGTTGCAGAAGGCAATAATAATGATAAGCAGAATGTATTCTCTGATAAAGGACTTCCGCGGCTTGGCAAGAGAAATACCAGGCACAGAAGGTTAGAAGCTACTGAGAATCTCTGGTCACGTGCTGGCTGTGTGCCCTGGCCGGGCAGAGCACGGCACACACAGACATCCATGAGGACCCAGCCCTTGCCTTCCAGAAGCTTGCAATCTAGAAGGGGTGGCAGGTAAGAAAAAGCCACTTTAACATACTGCTACAGGCACTCTTTTGGCTTTCCACAGAAGGCTGTGGAAACAAGGAGGTGTAGGGCAAATTGGTGAGGAGAGAAGTAAGGAAACTTCCTCCAGGAGGCAGTGAGCTAATCCGCAGGGCAGACGTCAGCCAAGTCAACATGGGGAAGAGTGGAGATCCTTCTAGAGGGAAGAAGGACAGGCAAGAAAGCCAGGCGGTGTGAGAGAGCAAATCACACCCAGAGATGCCAGCAGCTGGGCTTCGCTTGGCTGGAGTGAAGGGTGTGTGTGAGAAGGAGAAGAGAGATCTTTCTCCCGAAGGGGCTGGACGCCATCAAGGAAACAGACAACCATCCAAAAAGAGCCCTGTGTGTCCCTGAAATCCGGCACATTGGCTATTGTCATGGCTAAGCTGATGAGCGGAAACTTCCAAACTTTCTGTGTATAGGAGTGTGCCTTTCTGGATCAGGGAGAGTTCGAGGTCTGAAGCCTACAGTCTTATGCTACCCTGGAGACTAAAACGTCTGTCCTCTGCGCACAGCTCAGCTTCTTCCATCTTTCTGTCTGTCCCTCTGTCTCTCCTCGCTAGCCTGACGGCCACAGGCACCTGTGCTCCTCTCCCCGTTCTTCTCTTCTATCAGCACATTACCCATCTGGGAACATGCACGAGGCCTACACAGCAGCCAGCAGGGGGGCTGCGGGCTGGGGGTGTCTTTAAACCGGACACCGGCTCCCCTCCTCTCTCTTCTCCACTGCTGTATTCATCAGTCCCCGCGTTTGGTTTCCCATTGGTGATCGGGGCTGAATAAAGAGGCCCAGAGGCCTGGTGATGAGAGCATCTTTTATTATGAATTGAAAAATAAAATGACAGTATGCAGCTACTAGATCCCAGTTCGCAATGAAGTGAATAGCAATGTCTGTGGTTGTATTGACCTTTAAGATTTTTTAAAAAAACAGAACAAGAATTCTCGGGGTGCATTATTCCATACGTTCTGAATCTCTTCCCTGTGCCAAGCAGAAAATCTATCCTTTATGGACATGAGTATCTCTGGTGTAAAGTGTTGACTTTAAAATAAACATTCTGAAGCGCAGTGGAGGAAAAATCTATGGCCGCTCTTGGCCCCACTCTTCCCTGTCAGCACAGATCACGAACTGTCCTGAGCTCTCCCGAGGTGGGACGAGGCAGCGAGTGACTTGCGTTCTTCTCGGTCATCAGGAAAGCAGCGACGTCAGCGAGAGACTGGCAAAGCCATCCTGTTCCAAATAGCTACGTTCCGGCCTTTTCCCTTGTTTGGTTTCCTGTACTGAGGACCCATGGTGATTCCTGAGTCCATCATCCTATCACCCTAAGATGATAATGTGATATGAAGATTCTTCAAGGCAGATCCCATGAGTCACCTGACCTCCTGTGGTTAAAAATTGCTTTCCAGTTCAAAACTTTATAGCTCCAGTTAAAATAAGCAGTATTCACAGAGAGAGGAGGTGTGAAAAGGGGATGCAGGTGGTTTCTAATGCCAAAATGCACCCACCAGATACTCTTTTTTTTTTTTTTTCTCCTTTCTCTGGATAAACCTCTCTTAATATTTACTGCGAGGGAAGTTGCAACCTCCATGCTCTACCCATTGGGGGCAAGTGAGCATTCAAATACTCTGAACAGTATTCCATAAAAAGGGGTAGACTGGTCCGGTGCAAGGGGCACCCCTATTTTAACGAGGACAGATGTCTTCCAGTTCCTATGGCTGCAACAGCCCTCAGGAATGACAGAAACATCCCTGCCCTGACTGCCCAAACATTTAAGGCAGATAGCATAACATAATTACACAATTTAACTGAAAAAATACAGCAGTACATACATTTTCATTTTTCTTGGCAAGAATTTGGTGGTATGGATCTTCGACAATGAACATCTACTCATCATGAGAGGGAAATGCAGATTTCCCATTATTATTAGCAGGAGAAGTGGGGAGGGAAGGAATAAGGTTTTCTGGATGGTCTTTCCCCCAGTCTGATCAGCTCAGCGTGCAGTTCTTTTCACCTATGAAGCATGGATTTCTATCTGTGAATGCCTCTGTCCTGGTTTGATGAAGAGAAAACCCAAAGCCAAGCTCATGCCTGGAGCAAGGGGCATGCACGTGGCTTTGGAGAGCTAGCAACCGCTGACAATGCACCTGCTGACAGGAGCTGTGGGTCCCGCTGAAAGGCTCAGACTACGGCATCAAAAGAAGGAATTTATGGTCTCCCATGCAGAGATCTATCTGCCTTGCCTTCTTCCTTTGTATGCCTCTGATTTAGTCCAAAGGAGCTTTGAAAACGTCAAGGAACTTTGACATTTTGCTAGGTCATCTTAAGTGTCTATCTTCAGCTAATGCTGAGATCCGGAGCATGGCCTAAGTAGAGACAGGACATCTTCAGAAATGACTTCCGACACCAGGCAAGATGACCCTGCGGGAGCCGAAGTTAGGACAATCAGTCCTGAACTGTATTCAGACTCTCGCACGTTCCCAGAGTCCTTTCTCTCTCCCCTAACGACCATTATTAATCATTTCACAACCATGTGCTCTCCTGACATTTTTACTATTCTAGACTTGACAAAAAGGAGGGTTTTGATGTCCTGCAATGCCTTTTCATGCAGAGTAGCTCTGTTTTTCCAGCATGGAGTTAACACCAGCTCACCTCTCCCTCTGCAGAATGGGGTTTCTTCTTCTTCTTCTTCTTTTTTTTCTTTTTAAATCCACTGAAGGAAAGTTAGGTGGTGATGGGTTCTTGTTAAGAATCAGCAACTGGTTTTCAAAATGTTGAGCTAAAGTGGAGCAGGGCTGGGCAAGTAACAAGCCCCGCTGGCCATCGGGGAGCGGATTTTCGTGAATTCTTACTCAGCTTGTCTTCCGGGAGATGTCCCATTTTTTGATCAGCTCTTGGTCGCAAGCCCCACAAGTTATGAAGGAAGGGGGACCACGGCTGTGGACACGCCTCAGTGAGGGTGATTCCTCCTGAAGAGAGGGACAGCAAGGGGCTGGGGGATCATGGGGGTGTCCGAATGGCGGTGCCATCCCTCCCCAGGGGGGAGAAGCAACATTACGGAATCTAAGGACAAATGATGTAATCTTAACCTCAACTGTTCTCAAGGGCAGGCGGGCTGACCATCCTGCTTTACTGGGTTGCTAGGAGGATGACTGAGGGGCATGGGAGCAAAGCTCAGCTACCCTGGCCCTAGGTCTCAGGGTCGCCTCCCCGTGGCTGCCTCCATGTCAGTGACCACGAGGGAGGGGCGAGAGACATACCGTGAGGCCGGCATCTGGAGACCATTACGGGGTTTCGATTCTTTCTATTCTCACCATTTCCCCTCTCCCCGGCTCAGCTTTCCATCGACGGATCCTCAAAGCCCTACGGGAGCTCATGCTTGTGAAAGAAGAATGGGGGGAGCAGGCTGGCCCCAACGAGGGGCCGGGAAGCAGCAGAGCCCACAGCACGAGCCATGCGGGTGTAACACCTTCTGTGGGGAGGAGATGAATCTCCAGCACTTTCAGCAATTTCTCATACAACACAGCTCTGTATTTCCTCGCTGACCCACACAGCCCCAAGGGGGCAGTTGGAAACATGACTTTGCCAACTTCAGGCAAAAAGTTTTCTTCTGTGATGCGAAAAACTCAAGAAGTCACCTGCCACGTGTCAGGGGCACTCCATTAATAGAATGGGCAGAACAATCCTACCTTCTCTCCCGCCCCCACTGGGCACCCCTCCCTCATTCTCCCCCCTCCCCAGGAAGACAGCACGAGGACAGACAGACTAGGCCCCTGGCAACTCAGGTTGTTAGTGACAAAGCCCCAAAGGGCTCTTATGGGGAGTCAGAGGAAGGAGACCGCTTGGGCTTGAGCGACACTCATCTAAAAATCCTACTGGCAACCAAAACCTAATGGATATCAAGTAACATCTGGTGGTGTCAATGGACATAGATGGCCAGTCTACCAGCCACTGAGGCACGCAGAAAAGATGAGTGGGCTGCTTCGATGATGGCCTCGCCTTTCCCTCACCCCATGTCCCAATGTCTAGTTTATGCTGCACACAGATTGACTGCAGGGTCTGGGACACATTGCACTTGCAATTTTCAAAAGGTGAAAAGGGCAAGCTGCCACCTCCCACAGGGCAAGCGGGAGCTTTCAGTGCCTGCCATGAGGCTCTGGTTACCTTGCCTAGTAAGTTGCACTCTGAAATGAACAACCACTGCCGACTGATTTTTCTTAATGGTGTCTGTTTCTGTCCGGAGATGAAAACAGAGTAGCACCTCTTCAGCCTGCCCGGGAGATCAGGAATAATGAGACTAATTTTAGCATCTGTTTGTTTTGCTTTTCCAGCATGAGAGGGGAGCAGCAGCAGAAATATTGGTTCCTGGATCACTAAAGAGGCAAACTCCGGGTGAGAAGAGCATTGGGGGGGGGGGGCTGGGGACAGGAAGTGGGGCTCCTGGCTGTGGGCCACCCCCACTGGGGGAGGGGATAGATGCATTCCCCACCCACAGGAAAGACACCAGTGTGGCAAAGCAGGTGCCACAGGAAAAAGGACAGCTAGCTGAGGTCTCCCCTGCTCCCTCTCTTTGCAGCTTTTCCACACCCCTGGGCATTTTTAATTGTACGCACCTGCTTCTGCTCAGACATTTCCCTTAGCACCCTGCCCTCACATCCATCAGAAAGAGTCTGTGGGGGGGGGGAGGCTGCTGCCAGTCCTGAAGCCTTGCTCTTTTCCCTCCATGCCCTTTCCACGTTCCAGCTCAGCTGCCCCAGCCCCACCGTCATGGGCCCAGGAGGGCCTGGGCAGCCAGGCTAGAGAGCCTGGCTCTTGCTGCTACCAAGGCCCGCCGTGGGCCTCAGCTCAGCTCACTCCTGGGCTTTGCAAGCGCTGCTGCTGCCACCATCAGGCTGATGCAGGAACTGCAGTGCTCCCCCCGGTTTCACATCCCAGAACATTTCCACCAGCTACTGCTGGATAGGCACCCAAGGGAAGAACAGGTCCTCTCTCTCTCCCACCCGTGGCCCCTCACGCAGGTACAGAGTTCTCTGTAAGAAGATGGCTTCTGAGGCCAGCTCTCTGGTGAAATGGGACTCCCTGTGAATGTGGGGTAGACCCAGTGTCCTTCTGCGAGGCATGGAAAAGTGTGGGTCCTAGAATATGGAGGGTAAAGTCACTGGGAGGTTAATTGGCAATTTCTCTCTCTTTGTCACGAGGTCAGGAAGGCAGGGAGACATCGCTTCTCCTGTGCTACCCAGGAAGGGTCTCCAGGAGAAAGCTCTTAAGTTTCTGTCCCCTGGTTGCCTGCATGATGAGCCAGCCGGGTCCCAGTGTTACTCTGAAGCTGTCATAGCTCCCAGCATCGCCAGGGGTGACAGGTGGGCTGTCAGAGTGCACCAGCGTTGAGTCACCTGTGACACTTGCAGGTGACTGACAGAAATGGGAACTGACATGCATTAAGAACAGAAGGACAGAGCTGGGGTTTTTGTTGTTGTTGTTGAAACAGAGGAGTGGGTGGCTTGCTAGAGGGTGTTTCTCTTGGTGGTGTCCCTGGTGACCCAGTGGTCATTCAAGGCCTCACTCAGAGAGGAACAACTTCCTACTCCAAATAGCTGGGATCTTTCCCTGTCTTCCCATGGGTGCTTGTCAGCCCCTGCACGTGTGATGTTGGAAACCCTGCGTTCTCTTCCTTGTATTGGTTCTTGCCCTTCATCCCAATATTTCAACATTTATTCAGGGTCCTCTGCTGAACAGCATGCCTGGCACCAGGGCAGGTGGGTAAAACAAATAGATATTTTAATCAACCAACTAAGAGAATAAAATTCCTACCCTGGCCTTTTTTGTTTTAATTGTCAACACAGCCATAAAAAGGAAGGACCCAAGCAACATCCCCCCAAGAGGCCGGCCTGTCATTCCCCCTGGAAACCTCGTGTCCTCAAGGTAAAGCTGAACCAGCCAGAAGATGAAGGAACCAAGTCAGAAAGAGTCTGAAATCAAAAGACAGAGCTGCAAGTCTAGGTCATGGTTTGAAGGTCAGCTCCCTGGTTTTCATGGGAAATCCTTAAAATCCTTTTCTCTGCCTAGCCACGGAGGATTCCCACGAGTTAGAAGAACATGTTCCATCTTCCACGGCAGCCTCAGATCTCCTTGGGCATTGGTCAGTGTGGGTGATTTTCAGCAGCTGAGTCTACCAGCATCTCGGGAAGCATATGAAAAAGTGAAGCAGATGTGACTGACTTTGGTCGAGCAACATGACCTTTGGGAGGGTATGACAGCGATGACAGCTGCCTCTCATGCCAGCGCAGTAATGAGATGTAGTGCTTGTGAGCGGCACTCAAGACTTCAGGAAGCGTTACACCAGCTCTCATCACCACCACCACCACCATCAAAACGTGGTTTCTGCCATCACAACAGCCCACAGGATTTGCTGGTACTTCAAAGAAAATGTGCCGGACAAAGATATTTGTGACACATTATCTATCGTCCAGGAATCTGTTACCCAAAATCAATGGGTTCTTGCTAACAGGTAATATTCAGGGAATAGTAGGGTCAGAGAGGATTTGGATGACATCTAGTCCACTCTTTGATCCATTGCTGGGGAACTGATTCTTCCATACTTGGTGGCCCGAATTCTACTCTTAGAGCACCATCTGTGATGGGAGGCTGTGCAGGGGGCTAGCCTTAGACACGAGTGTTAAATATCGACGGTCTTAGCTACGTCACTGCCTATTTCTGACCACACAATGCATGCATTGGCTTCACTACTGAGCTCGTCCAGCCAATCTCAACCAGTTCCTGATAAGAACAGGCCCAAGTGTGGAACATAAGAGTAGATCTCACGACATTCTTTACTCTTGATACTAGAGACTTCTAAACATTTCTAACATCTTCTGAGGGGAATCACTCAGCTTGTAACCTTGTTTTCCCCAAAGCCAGCATTACTTGGCTTTCTCTTCAGAACAGCAAGGAAATCATCAGCAAAATGTCTCTAGGCATTTCTTACTCATCTCATCCTTGTTCTTGTCTCCCTTCTTGGTTTATCTACCATTCATCCTCAATGTTAGGCGAGACTCCCTGGGCCCCAGAAACCTTTCCTCAGTGCACGCCATCCAACTAATAATCCAGTTTATACACAGCCATCCCTACTTCTGTGTGCTCCCTGGTTCCCCACCACATTCTTTACCCAATGCACTGTTCTTAAATACACACACCTACCTGCTATTCTTCTCTGCCTACTTCTGGAACGTAGACCAAAAGGGAAAGTCAGTCTCTTTACATAGTAGGTATGAAGGAAGGTGAGCTGGAAAGAATGGGCATATATCCGTTCAAGCCCACATTTTTAAAGCCCCATATGAAAAAAACTGGGCAAAGCAAGAACAAATAACAAATGGATACTTCCCCCCTTTTTATCCACAGGACCCACTGCAGAGGGAGTGCAGACCCAGAAGCTACTCACAGTGTTTCTAAGGAACAGACTTAACTCTGATAGTAAGTCATCAAAACATTTAGCATGGTATTTATGACAAGCTGACCCTCCCCTTCCCGAGCTTCTCACTACCCTCAACACACTCATATCCCAGCCACCCACATACCCATTGCTTCGGAACAGATGGCATTCTGTCCTGCCTTCTTTCCTTTGCACACGCTCTAAGGCAAGCCTGAAACACCCTTTTCTGTGCTTCCCTAAGAGGGCTCCAAGACATCCTTTGAAATCAAGTCATCGCCTCTGTGCCGTCTTTCCTGATGCCCTCGGTCATTCCAGCAGCTCTCAGAATACTCTTGGCAACTCTGAACCCATCATATAACCATGGGCCAAAGGGTCTCCTCCCTGGCCAGACAGAGAGCCCTCCCTGGAGCAAAAATAATGTCTTAGGGGGTCTTTGCATCAGAAGTCCCTAGCATTGCGCCCACCACCACACTGTCGGCCTACCAGGAGACAGGCTGAGTGGTCAAGGGCTGAGCTTTGGTGTCCTCAAGTGCCATTTGATCACAAAACAAGGACCAAGAGAGTGTGGTCCTCTGAGACACCAGGCTGTATGGAGCCCCTGGGGGGAAAGTGTGGAATGAAGAATGGTTACCATGCAGCTCAGTATCAGACTTCAAATTCCCGTCTTCTAGGCGGAGTAAGAAAGAGACTCAACAGTGTTCCAAAAAAAAAAAAAAAGGCCTCAGGTCAACCTACCTCACTCTGCCAATGGGGACACCAATACCAGGTGGGAGATCAGAGTGAGACCCCACTCCCCATTTCAGGAAGATGGCGGATTAGTTCTAACCTCTGGACAGGACTGCATTTCATCAGTAAGCAGTATGTGTGTGTATAGAGTGGGGTCAGAGATGCGAGGAGATTTGGAGAGGGCATGATAAGGTTTCGAGACTGTGGGGAGCAGGGACCCTTCCCACTGGAAGCTGGGAGGTCTCTACTTCCAGCTACTTTCATGTCTTTTTGCCCAGGAATGAGACGGAAGGGTGAGTACCTATCACCCTCCAAGCCGCAACCGGGGCTGTAACTGAGTAATTCAACAGGGAGCAGGATTCGCCCATGCTGGTCACTATTTCCAAGGCTTTGACTTGTTACCAGTGTACCCAAGGAAAGCTGACATTTATTTAATCCTCGTAGCAGTGTTGACTGTGTACTCACAGAAACATTCTATGCTTACGGAAGACATTTGTTTCCAAGCAGCTTATGCTAAATTGCCGTGATAGAAAGGAAACACTTATCCAATATTGACATTTACCGACTTCTAGAAATGTATAGCCAGAGTACTCATTTTCACACTCAGAAGAGGAAAGGGGAAAAAAGCACAATGTTGAATCGCAAGCTCCTTCAGTGGCTCAGAAGCAGACAGTTAATGGAAGTTCACGTCCAATATGGTGGTGTAGATCCTCACTCTATGGCAACGGTGTGGCTTCCAAGAGAGTCTGGAAGGGCTGTCTTCCAGCTCTGGCAAAAAGCAAGACGTGGAATTCCTTGCATGACTATGTAAGAAGTATTGCAATGACCTTCTTACTGGACATCCCCAACTAACTGTAGATTCTGGTTTTCCCCTGGGAAAAAGAAAACCACATGCAATGGCTTCTGCACCTCAGTGCAGTGGACTCACTTCCCTCGATGGAAATTAAACCCCCTCTATCTTTTTCTCCTCACTCTTTGTGGATGGCAGTGAGGCGACAAGCAACCCAAGAGAACAGACCTCCCCCAGAGCAGCAGCCCCAGCCCAACCCCACTGCATGGACGCTAGGGTGTCCGCTGACCTTGTGGGAAGCCTGGGGCCCCAGTGGCTGTGCTGCCAGCACCACCATTACAATCAGGATCGCTGCAGGGCTCAGGGGTCCAAGTGCAAGTTCTGACCTTCTCCTGATCTTACCCACCCTCCCCACTGCTGAATCAGGGTCCCTGTTCCCAGGCACAGGTGGGATACAGGGCCTCACTCTTTCTGGTTGGCCCCTGATTTATCAAAAAGTTGTTTATTTCACCACTTTAGAAGGATAAGGCACCAAAGCTGAAGAATAATGCCTCTTGCTCATGTAACTGCCCCCCAGCCCAATTTATAGGGCACTCTGAAATGAATGCTGTTGTCCCTCCTTCCCACTCCTCCATCATAGCCAATTTTCTCTTCCTTGTTCATGTTTCCAAAACAGTTTATCTTTTTATCTCCTTGGAAGAAAAGTACTCGGCAAATCAAAGGTATCATTAGTATTGTTATTATTTTGCTATTGAAATCTCTTGAAATCATTCTGGATTATTTGTGTGCTTTTTTGGGTCTGCAATATAATGCCGCCTAAGTCACCCCCACTGGGCTGAACAAAAAAGAAAAATTGCATCTTCAGGCCTGATCCCCTGCTCCACCCCGTCTCCTGCTGGTCCTGACTCCTACCAACACAGGCGCACCAGGGAGAGCTGCTCTTTGGTACCATGCCTAGCTTGCCGCTGCCATGTTCCAAGTGAGATCCTCCTTTGTAACCCAAGAGGGAGGCCCCCGCAGTGTCCTATAACTGCAGTGTGCAGGCGTTGACCCCACCCCACACCCCTCTCCCCCTGGAGAGTTTCTCTTCCTTCCTCAATAGGTCTGGCTGGCAATAGAGAGCTCCCTGCTGGGCAGCAGACACGGAGACCATCCCATGCCCAACAGATGTGTCCCAGTTCCCCTCACCCTAAGGATTTGTTCAAGAAGTGGTCCCACACCCTTGGCAGTTGTGCATTGACTTTCTAGGACAAAAGAAACCATTTCCCTCCCCTAGACAAGATGCCATACCACTCGGCGTGCCGTGGGGGAGCGGCACACGTATCACTTGCCTCGTCTTTTGTTTTATGACAGTTCCGGCAAGGTTAAATGCTTGCTAAGTTGGGGTTCACTCCCAATTTCTTGTTCTAATGCTTTCTCAGCCTGTACCCCCCGTGACCCACCCATTCTTCGGGCTGCCTCTGTTATGTTCCTGGTATCTTCTGGTGCCCTTTCCCCTCCCCAAGGGAGCTTCTCCCAAGTTAAGACACCTCGCAGTTGCTCCTTCCTCTCTAAGCCACCAGTCATCCTCATGGCTTCCTTCATCCTAGCTGGGTCTCTCCACTCACAAGTTATTTGTCCTGTGTCGGCTTCAGGCTCTTCTCTCCCCTTGGAGAGTCATGTCACCACGAACCTCTGTCCCTCAGGTAGCCATCGGACAGCCCTCTGGGTGACTCCTGCCAGGTCAGGAAAGCAAGTCACTTAGATTTTTCCCAAGGGGGAGGTGACACCCCGGATGAATCCTCAACTCAGGGATTGTCATTGACAGGTAAATGCAAGTTCTCTTGTCCACCCCTGGCCCAACACATTCAGAGCAGCCTGGCACGCATGAAAATCCAAGGAGAAATCTGGGTTGGCCAGACTTAGAGCTTTCAGACCCCGGAAGGTTATGAGGCCACGGGACAGCCTGGGAGTGCCAGGGGAAACTGGCAGTGAGCAGGGAGAACACCTTTCCACAGAGCAGCTGAGTTCAAGGCACCAACTCCGTATCACGAGCATTCCCCAGACTCTTGGATCTGCAGGGGGAGCAGGGATCTTTCATCCTGCGGGCACACGGATCCTTCATAGCTACTTAAGACGGGGAGGTGCAGGCTGGCTGGCACGGCTCTTGAAGATGAAGGAGGGTATGGAGGGGAACAGTTGTGAGCAAATGGAAATGATAAAGGGAAAAAAACTATCGCAAGTTCTAAGTTTATGGATGACAAGAGAATCGATTCCTTTTCACCCAGGGGCAGAACATGCCTCTTCTCTGCAGGAGGCAAATTGTGCTGTGACATTATCCCTCTCTGTACAAAGCATGCGGTCCTGACAGCTGATAGAAGGGCATCCCCAGCAAGAGAGAAACCCACAAGCAGCACACACTGGCGGCTCTCCATTTCTTCGTGGGGGTGCCAGGCCCAGGGACATTGGCAGGGGCGGAAATGGAGGCACGCCATTTGGTCTTTCTACTGCCACCTTAGGAAAGATAAATAAATATTTAATCTCCATCTACATGAAAAGCCCAAACTTTAAAACGAGAGGAGATTACAGCGTATCACTGACATTGATTATACTTGGATTTCACTCCCTAAAGGGTTATGAGAACAAGTAAAAGTGAATAAGTATCAGACAAATTGGGAGAAAAAGGGCAACTGAAAGGGACTTTTAAGACTTTTGACTTCAGCGTTTTGCCACGGAAGTCTTCAGGGCACCGTTTGAAGCTCTCCCTCTGTAGAGGGACTAAGACAACGGGAGCCGGAAGCATGAGAATTGGGTTTCCAGAAACTCTAAAATGACACATAGGCTCCCACTGGGAGAGGTGCTGGGCAGCAGATGGAGGTGTTACCACAGTGCCAGAGAAAGGTCTAGAAAGAACCCTGGACATTTGTTTTCTCTGAGAAGACAGGCATCCTCGAGTCCAGCACATTTCCGTGGAAAGCATCCCAGGAGGAAGAGAGTGCGGGAGGTGGGGGGTAACGTGGGTGACTGGGTGGGGTGTGCCAAGCAGGGGTTGGCTGCGGGACTGACCTCGAGCCTGCAGGCCGGTCCTCTCAGGACCTCGCAGGAGTGCATGCATTCTAACTAATAACTTGACAAATATGTGTAGACGTGGGCACGGTATAGGAACTGATCATATAGGTGTAGGGTCAAACAGAATCCCTGGGGAATTCACAAGACTCGGGACAACATCCACATTAAAACACGTGTCGATGGATCAAAAGGCAACATATTAAAAAGTTAGAAGCATCCCATTTGGCCCTTAATTCCTGTCATCAGATGTTGTCTATTCACGAAACCTCCAGCGCCCAGTGATGCAAGGGATTCTGACTGGTTACCTCCACTTTCTTTAGACCCCATGGGCCATGACATCTACAACCGGGTAGGGCAGCCAGTGCCGGCCAGGAATTACAAGGAAGTAGGCATTGCAGGGTACTGTGGTTTCTTCCTAGTGCTCTCAAGGCCAAGGGTAGATGGAACGGAGCATTTAACCTCCATAGGTAAATCTTTAAAGATTCATATGAGACTGTGAAGCAACAGCTCCAGTACTGAGAAAGGGATAAGCAAAGCAGAAGATGCACACCGTGATGATTTAGACAGTCAAAGAGGCACTCAGATACAAAGGCTTCTCATGTCATTCTGGAGGAGAATCACAGCTCCAGATTTCCAACAATGCATGGGGGGGCGAAAATGTGCGCGTGTCCCATGAACATTTGTATGTGGGGGGTGGACTCCTCCTTTTAGGGATTCTATAGGCAACTTCCTGAGTAAATCGGGAAGAGGCAAGGGAGAAAGGGAGTGTGAGTGTGAGTGTGAGTGTGAGTGTGTGAGTGTGTGTGTGTGTGTGTGTGTGTGTCCATAAGCAAGCACAGAGGCATCCAAGAAGGAGGGTAATCTCACAAAATGGTAATGTAACCTAAACTGTTTCTGAACCAGTGTTCTGAGATAGTTCTTATTCATTCAGCCTGAAAACTCTAGGGAAGGCAATTTATCTTCCTGCTGCTGTAGGAAGCCCTGGTGAGATGCACACTACCCTAGGAATACATGAGTGTGTGTGTGTTTACACAGTATAATTACATACAGGCGTGGGCGTATACACTGTTAGGGGGGAAAGCCCCCCCTCCCCACGGGGTTTAATCAGGATGGCCAGGAGCAAAGTTTGATAAGGGGGAAATCTGCAGTGACCGTAAGTACCAATGCAAGAGCAGAGGAAGGAGGCATGGGTTTCTGCTTACATCTGGCTTCTCCCTGACAGGGCAAGAAAAGGAGACATACTGTTTGCTTGCAAAGCCAGCCCCCCCATGGCGGTGCTCTGCTTTCTTGAAAACTTTTACCCTTCATTTAATCAACAGATGGACATGCTCTGTTGTGGATTTTTCTGAGAGTCCTGTCCCTCTCGGAGCCCTGCTGGCTGCCACAAATGACAGAGGCAGCCTTGGCATTCCAAAGAGTGGGAAAGAGCTGACTTCTCCCCTTCGAACTCAATTCCACAGGTGACTTTTGATGCCTTTGGCTAAGTAGGCACTCGTTGTCCCCTCCCTCCACCAGGCCAGGCCCTGGGCTCCCCTTGGCAGGGAGCCAGCCCCGAGGTAGCAAAGTTCTTTCCCCAAAAGTCCACCAGCCTCTCTGTCCCTGCTAGGCTGCACAAAGTAAACAATCAGCACCAGGGGCGACATTTCACGTTAGACCCTGAATCCGGGGCTGTGCAGGATTCAGAATTCAGCCTTAGAGAACTCGATTGCATTCAGTGAAACTCTTGACCGGTTTTTCCCCAACCTGGGCAAATCACCCCGGCGGTGCCTTGGGTCATTGCGGCCCCCTCTGCCACCGTGCAGCCGCACACACCGGCTTCCGAATCCCCTCCTGCAAGTCAAACCTGACTCAAGCTGAAATAGCCACCGACACAAAGCTCTCCTTCCCGGCCCGCTCTTTCTCCCAACCTGGGTGTGAAGGAGAGGAGGTGCCCAGAAGTTCACGGCGGCCGAGCCACACACATAACTGCCTCATTAACATACCGGGAGCATAAAGAACTCATTTGCATCGGAGAGTTTGAGCTGGATGTCGACAAGTCAGAGGAGAAAGTCATCCCTCCCACTCTCCTTCCTTCCAAAGGAAAATAAACAGGACCATTCTGTTGCATTGGCGAACGCGAAGGAGCCACGCCGGCGCATCTCGGACGCATCGATCGGGGCGAGTTTCCCAGGCCGGCCCCCCATTCCTGCCCTCAGCCTCCCGCGCCCCGCCAACCGCCAACCCAGCCGACTTTCTTGGCAACTCCGGCCGCCGCGCGGGGCTCCTACCTTGACTGAAAAGGAAGAAGCACACGAAGAGCAGATCGAGCTGGAAAGGTTTCATTCCTCAGCGCAGCGAGGGAGAGCCGGCGGGGCAACTTGGGGTGGCAGTTAGTTTCTCCTCCCGGGCGGCTCGCGGTGCTCAGCCTCCGCCGCGGTCCTCCCGGGTGCGCGCCAACCATCCGTCTGTCCGGGCGTCCGTCCCTCGGCGCGGCCCCGCTCTCCGCGGGCCTCCGGGTCTCCGAGCCTGCCGAGGCCAGTGGCCAGGCTCCTAGCCGCCGCGGGAAGCCGGGCTCGTCAGCGACGTCCCCGCTCGGAGCAGATCCATTCTGTGGCTCTCGGCAGCCCCGGCGCAAGGCTTGGCTTCCTCCGGCGGGCTCCTCCCACAGCGAGCTCGCGAGCGGGCGGGCGCGGGAGCCAGTGACGAGTGACAGAAGGGCTCCTTTCACTGAAGCTGGGGCGGGGGGAGAGGGAGGGGAAACAGGTCATAATTAAAGAGGAAACCCTTGGAAAAAGGAGATCTATGCAAAGCGGAGGGCGGCGGGGGTGGGGGGGGTCTGGGGTTGGGGGCGGGAGGCTCTGTTCTCTCTTCCCTTCTCCTCCCCCCCCCCCCGCCCTCCACAGGGGGAAATGCAGCTTTTGGCACCATTATTGCCCCCAAAGCATCTTGAACAGGGAGCCGACTGTGACTTTTTATTTAAGGGGAGTGAAGTTGGGGAGGACTATATGCATGCACACGCATTAAAATATGCGTGCTCTGCCTTTGCACGGGGGATTGGGAACTGGCTGAAAGGGAAACAGCGAAGCCGCGAGTGGGGGATGCACCTTTCCCCGGGAAGGATTTGGCCAATGTGTGCAGCAGGAGTCTCGGAGTTAGGGAAGAGATAAGCACGTTTGACATTTTTGGGAGACTTTCCTAGAAGGGGGAGGTAGGGAATAAAAACCTGAACGTTTGGACCATACTTTGCTTTGCACTAGTCCTCCACAACAAGATGAAGGAACTGGAGGGAAATCAAGCAGGTTTGTGACACATGCCCATTTATTATTATTACCGTCCCGGTTCTTGCATTTCCTAACAAGAAGAGGGGAGTAGCCTGTCTTTGCATTTGCAGCCTCTCCTCTAATAAGCACTCCATCACTCTGAGAGTGTCTTTTTCTCCAAGAAGTGCTGTAAATCCTACTGCGAAGGAGAGGCCAAGGTCATAGGCAACTGCTTCCAAAGAATCTTCAGGTCTTTTACCTGTCCTGAAGCCCACACTCAAATCAAACTCTGTTTTCCTCCAGGGTAACAAACAGTTTATCTAGGTCTGTTTCCTTGAGGGTCATTTAGCTACACCCAGCATAAGCAGGCACTGGGGGAGCTAAAATCCCAGGCACAGAGCATGCCTTCTGGAACTCACAGTTTAGTGTGCAAGCAGAGTATACACATAAGATACAAACTATAAGGATAGTTACAACTGCGTATAATATGCAGCATTATACAGAAGAGGGGGGACCTAAAGAGTAAGTAGACAACCCTGAAAGGTGCTCTCTCAGTGTGCGCCTTTTGGCATAAAATCAGTTCTTACTTTCTTCAGTCACTGAATTTGGGGGACGACTTTTGGGAAACTCTCAGCTTTCCTTCCATCAGTATTACATACTTTGGGGATTTTACTGACTTCAAGGCACATTCCAACTCCAAGTTTCCATGTGGATGTTAACTTTAAAAATGTATCCCTTGGTACTGATGAACAAGAAAAGAGAAGTAGGGCCCCATGAGAAAAGTATGTGCTGGTAGGAGCTTGCTTACATCTGGTAGTTGACATCAAAGATCTGCAAATTAGTAGGTGTCTGCTTTGTTGACTTTGCTATTCTTAACGTAATAGTTTATTTAACTGTATCCCTCCGAGGCTGTTAAACAGATCAAAGGGAAATTTGTAAGCAAGCTTTGGGGGAGAAAAGAAATGCTGAGTAACAGAAACCAAGGGGACCCCAAAGAGGCACCCCATCAGCTAAATTCCCAAACAAGGTACGGAATCGGAGTGTCAGCACAGCCTCAGCCCCGCTGACTCGATGACAGAGAAGACAGTGAGCCAGAAGAGGCAAATCAGAAACACATGCACAAGATGAATGATGATTCTAAACAGCCTATGCCTAACAGCATGTCAAGAGTGAGAACAGGCGCATAGAGTGCTTAAACTGTAACAGGAGCTCTCCATTAAACCTCCTGGGTGAGGGGAGAAATTTAAGGTCTGGGCACCATTCCTAAGGCAAGCCTTGCAGCAAATAAGACTAATAATATTAGAATGTAGACCTTACTTCACAAAGCACCACTGCATGTTTTAACTAACATTTATCCTTTAAGCTGCTGTTTCATTTTTGACTGCTAATTCCTAAGTGGCCTGGGGCCCAGATTTGCTTAATTCAGCCCCCAGGGAAATATTACAAAACCAGGGTCATGAAGCTAGTGAACTGTGCAGTACACGAAATCAGGCCCCTGTACAGGCGTGCGCGCCCCGCACGTGCACACACCAGGTCTTGGACAGGAGAGGGATGGTGGCAATCCGAGGTTGGAAGGACCTTGTTTCGCTCTCCCACTGGTCCTGAAACTGACCTCATGACCCTCAGACTGGGTCCTATCTCCAGCTGGGCCTGTTCCCTTCTCCCCTCCCTCCCTCGCCCGGCCGCCCCAACCCCCTTCCGCCCCCTCCCCTCCCCGCAGCCTCCGGTCTCCGGCAGAAAGGGAAAAAAAAGCTTGGATTAAGTGGTGAGCTGCCTGCCTTTAAAAGGGCCGGGAGGCGTTTCAAGCCTGAGTGCCGGAAAAAACCACGGCAGTCTTCGGCAGCCACCACGTGGGGCGGCGAGAACGACAGCGGTACCTGCAGGACCCACAGCGGGCCGGGCTCTGGCGCCAGCCCCGACGGCGGCGCGGCCATCTCCGCCCGGCGGCTCCCTGGCCTCACCTCCTCCGGGAGCTCGGTTAACCTCCTGGCGCTGCAAGGTGCCCGCGCGCAGTTCGCGGGCGAGGCGGGGGCGGGAGGCGCGGACGGCTCCACCTGATGGAGAAGAGTGCGGAGTCTTAGACCTCGGAGCGCGCTGCGAGGAGAGGCGAGGGGAGGCGAGGAGAAGGGAGGGGAGGGGCAAGGAGGGGAGGGGAGGAGGAAAACCGCCCCCCCAGCGGGAGCCTGCGCGTTCTGAACTCGGGACTCGAAGCACTGGGGCTCGGGGCACGGCCCGGTGGAAGTGACAGCCCTAAAGAAACAGCAGAAAACCAAACACTTGGAAAACTGCCCGAATTCTGGTTCTCTGCACATCCCGGCTTCAGGTCTCTGAGGCGCCCACCGCGCAAGCCGGGGTCCCTCACCAGCAGGTGGCATCCTCTCCAGCGTTTCTTCTCCTGGAACGTAGCCCGGGAGGCCGAGTTCACCAGTCACCAGGCCCCCCTCCCGGGCCTTCAGTGTCCAGTCCTGTGTCCTTTGAACTGCCGGGGCTCTGGCCGGCGAGAGCCACGCGGAGGCCAGAGCCCACAGAGAATGTGGGCTGCCTCCAGATTTTGCTGCTCAGCGGCCAAGAAGCTTCGGAAGGGCCAAGTCTCGGCAGGACTACTTCCGAGCTGGGCTCTCCTGGCAGCAAGTGTGCCCCCAGAGCTCTCTGAGGTCTGGGACAAAGAGAGTGAGACAGGAGGGGTCCAGATGCAGCAGCGTTGGGGGGGGTGGGCGGGGGGCGTCCTGAAGCTGGCTGCCCTGCAAGTTCATTATAGACCATGAAGACCCCGGCTTATCACTGCTTTCCAGTGACCTTGCCCTTGGCGGTTAGCTCAGTGTCTATAGTATTTATTATTTCCTCCATTTGGGCAAAGGCCTGTGTGGGATACTTTTTTTTTTTTTAAGATTTTATTTATTTATTTGACAGAGAGAAACACAGCCAGAGAGGGAACACAAGCAGGGGGAGTGAGAGAGGGAGAAGCAGGCTTCCCGCCGATCAGGCAGCCCAATGTGGGACTTGATCCCGGGTCTCCAAGATCATGACCTGAGCTGAAGGCAGTCGCCCAACCAACTGAGCCACCCAGGCGCCCCTGTGTGGGATACTTAAGAAAGACGTATGGAATGAATACACAAAGGCCTTCTAGTTGGGAAGAAGTTTGTCTTCTAGTTGGGAGGAAGTAAACACAGGTGGAGACATGGGAAAAAAATTTCTGAAACATCTCATTGGCTTTTTAATAACACAGAAATTGCCCTAGAGGTCATCTTCCAGGCTTGATCTTTTCTAGGTTGGTCTGCCTAGGCTTACTTGCCTGAGGCCCTACAGCAAGCTGAAGGGGGCTGAGATGCAGCCCAGAGCCCCAGCCTTTGGTCCTATAGCTTTGGCCCTGTACTCCTCTCTCTCCTCCACTGCTCCTGGTGGCTGAGTGCTCTCTCTGTCTCCTAGTGTTCCGAGGTGCTGTTACTCTGAATAAAGGGAGGAAGAGGGAGAGGCTGTTTTATGAGACAGGCAGTCATCATGAGTGGAGAATTTCCTGTTTAATGCCTCTTCACAGTATTTGTGGCACAGATGCATTATAAACCACATTTCCTTTTGTTTTTCATGTATCCTGCCAGAGCTGGCTAATACCTTCTTGTCTTCTTGTCCAGGGATTTAAACACATCTTGAACAGGCCTCTCCTGGGACTTTAGGGTAATCCGACTCTCCGTCCCGGGTAAGTTAATAAGAGCTCCAGGCCACATATACTTCCAGAGACCAAATAGTCTTTGGGGGTCCTTCCTGGGTGGTAGCCTTCTGACCTGGACAGTCACAATCTTCTAGCCAATTTCTTTTTCATTTTCTGAGTCACATTTCTTTATGACATCTGTGGAGGTGGGTTATAAGCCCTGATCTCTGTGATCAGTCTTTCTGTGAGAGTGCAGAAGGGCCCAAAGGACCACGTCTTCAGTTTTTGGAAGCATCCCCCAAAGGGCAGGATGAATCAGCTTCCCCTGATTCACCTAAGAGCAAGCCTGAGGGAGAAGATCATGGCAAGTCTATGGACCGGGCTCTGTCTGGCCTGGACACACTGAATTTTTGTAGGCACGACATGAATCTGGGCATGTCTTTCTTCCTCTATGAAAATGAGTGGTTTGAGACAGCAGTTGTCCAGGATCCTTCCCAGTCCTGAGACCCTGTTGCCTATTCTCCGGAAGTTACCCTAGTCAGACTGGAGAGATTTGGAGGCACTCACACGTTGAACCTAGTGTCAGGGCAAGAGAATGGTAGTGGCTGATTCCTACCCATTAGAAAACAGTGGCCGCACTGAGTGTGGGGCATAACCAATGAATCTTGGAACACTTAAAAAATAAAACAAATTATCGGGGCGCCTGGGTGGCTCAGTTGGTTAAGCGACTGCTTTTGGCTCAGGTCATGATCCTGGAGACTGGGGATCAAGTCCCACATTGGGCTTCCTGCTGGGTAGGAAGCCTGCTTCTCCCTCTCTCAGTCCCTCTGCTTGTGTTCCCTCTCTAGCTGTGTTTCTCTCTATCAAATAAATACATAAAATCTTTTTAAAAAATTACTATTTAAAAAAAGAAAAGAAAAGAAAACAATGGCGGGCCTGAAATCTACATAGGCCCTTCTGCTCTGGTGGGTTCCAGCTTTCCCCCAAACTGTTCTGTGTTTCTCCTGCTCTGACTGTCTTCTCTCTTTATGCAACTTGATCCACTGGTGCTTTCCCCCCTCTCCTTATTTTTCCCAGAACCATTTCCCATGCCCAGCCTGGATTCTGGGTTCCAGAACAGCTTTTCTTCATCATACATCCTATAATTGCATTGGATGTAAATCTTTTATGAACGTAAGGCAATGCTGAGGCCGGGGTGGCTAGTTGTAAAGATGTCCCTTGAAAGGCAGGACACGTTGTATTTTTAACTCAGTCTCTATACACATCCTACTTGACTGGAAAATGGGGCTGCTTGACTTCCTCGATATCTAGGCAGCTCCATGTGGGTAGAAATGGGACCCCCCCAGTTCACGATCCGTGCACCATCTCTTGCCCTGGTAGATGGTAGGCACTCAACCCATAATGCTGAATGAATGGGAAAGTTTACCTAGTGCCCCATATACTATTTCCTGTTTTCTGAATCCAATTTAACTTCTTGTTCGCTGTGTTATTAAACCATTGTCAAACATCTGGCATATGCCTGCCACGGCTCTGGCTGTATTTTATGGGGATGGGTAATGAATTGGGCCTATATATAGTTTGCAAAATGTGGAACACACTTTAAGATGCATAGCACTATAGAAATGAAAGATATTTTTATCTCTCCAGCATCATTCTGCACAAGGAGACAATTCTCCGGCAGCACTGTTTAAGAACAATAGACCTGGTTAGCCTTGACACATTCATGCATGCAGGGCACCGGGTATTCAATTCACATGGGAGCAGCATCAGCTCTCCCAGCAAAGGCCTGGAGAGTATAATTTACAGGAAAGAAAGATATGAGAAACGTTATGAAAGAAAGTAGCAGGACCCTTATGCCTTGTCTCATCATGGGCTGAGAGCAGAGGCCAGGACCTCTGTCCATGCTCCAGGGATGGCAGGGAAGACGAGTCTCAGCATCCCTCTTCAGTGCTCAGAACAAGTCTTGTGTCATTTCGGAATGTGCCATGTGCTCTTTTTGTGTACATGAATAGGCTAATTGTGGAAATATGGAAAGACAAAGTGAAATTCCACTTGATGACTCATTTGTGGTATTCAAAGCCTTAGAGATTTTGTTGCTTTTTATTCTTTTCCCCCAGTATTCTTTTTCATGACCACTCCCCATACAAACAGGCACTCACCCCCTGGGCCGATGGATATTAGAATTCAGTAAGCCTTCCTGGCAGGGAATAGGTGCACCTCACTAGAAGCCTCGTCCAGCTTCCTGCCCAGGTGACAAACTCCTTTCTCTTATTTGCTTATTGTGTATAGTACTTTCCCTACCTTCTTGGATTTCTCTCTGTCTCCTCCCTCCCTTCTTTTCTCCCTTCCTTCTGTCCATATTAAAAAAAATCTATCTGCAGATAGATATAAAAGTTGCATATCCATCTTTATAAAGTTATATGTTTATGTTCAGACCCTTATGCGCATGCACACACACACACACACACACACACACACACCACTTTTCTATTAACATACTAGCAATGGGCCTCCTACCCTAAATATTCTGAAATCTAGAGCCCGGAATCCGGTTTTCTTCACCTCTGCCTGAATCCGCAGCCCCCTCAACTCTCTGCCTAGTCTCACCCACTGTTTCTCCACATGTGTCTGTTTGAAATGTAGTTCTGTAATATCTTCTCCACCCTTAAAAATGTGCATGCTCACTACGGTAGAATATAAACTCTCCATCGTGTTATAGGGGTTTGTTAAACCAGTGTACATTTTCTGCCTCACAAACCGTCCTTAAGTCAGACTCCTCTTCGTGGCTTAGGGACAGCAGTCATTTTTCCTTTTCTATACCCTTCTCATCCCCTTTCCTCTCCCGGCATGCCCTTCCTCCTTCACTCACCCCTTTGCCTAATAAGCAGGTGTCCATGGCTTGAGAACCAACTGGGCTCTCATACCATAAGAAGTTTGCTTCCCTCCTCCCCTCAGTCAAAAATGAGCATCTTTTTAAAAAAGATTTTATTCATTTATTTGTCAGAGAGAAACACAGCAAGAGAGGGAACACAAGCAGGGGAGTGAGAGAGGGAGAAGCAGACCTCCCGCAGAGCAAGGAGCCCGATGTGGGGCTCGATCCTGGAACTCCAGGATCATGACCTGAGCTGAAGGCAGACGCTTAACAACTGAGCCACCTAGGCGCCCCCAAAATGAGCATCTTATTCATCTACATTTCCATGGCATTTATGAGCTCTTATTATATAACAATTAACAACTGTAATTACTTCTTTACATGTCTACCTTCTACACTATATGTGAGATCTTCAAGGTCAAGGGCCCTTTTGGGAAATTCATTTTTGCAGAGTGTATTGCTCAATGACTGGCATATAGTAATTGTTTGTTAAATGGCATCTAAACAGAACAAAATTAGGCCGAAAAAGTCCTGGTGTCCTTCCTAGGACTATCTGGTCTCGAGCTGGAGATTTTCTTTAATCATCCTCTGATGCTTTTAGACCCCATGAGATCCAGGAAATTCCATATCCATCATCCGAAACTTGGCATTTCTGAAAATCTAGAGAGAAAGATTTCGGAGTACCCATTTTGAACCCAAGTCTCAGGTAAACACGGGAAGTGGTGTTAGCCTAGTGTATAAAACAGAGTCCAACTCTAGCTCCTGTATTAAAAGAATGGTTAGAAATCCCGGTTTTTCAGATCGCTTAATTGCGTGGTCCCAAATCAGCAGAGAAGCTAGCACACTCCATAACAATTACATGGACACAGGTTCAAAGCACATGAGAAAAACCAACATTAATTTCCCCACCTCAGTCCAGTTTGAATTGAATTGATGGTTTAGTGTTTTTTCTGTTCTCCGTGTCTCTTTTCTGTCTTTTTTTGGTTGCTGTCTATCTGAGGATGTGAGCGGGAAGAGGTAGAAACTCCTTCGCCAGCTTGCCTCGTTGTGGCAGCCCAGCTCACTACCCCTTGACTTTTTTTTAAATTGTATAGAAATGGAGAGTATAGGGTGATACGGTGGTTCTCAGTGTGGGGTTCCTGGGTCAGCAGCATCGGCAGCCCTTGAGAACTGCTTACAGAGTTGAATCCATCGGCCCTGCCCCAGAACTCTGGAATCAGAATGCCTGGGTTTGGGCCCAGCTATCTGTGTTTTAATAAGTCTTTTGATAATTTGGATGCCTGCTAATGTTTGAGAACCAGTGGTATTAAAATTCCCATGGCCCATCACCCAGCCTCAACAATGATCAAGCCGTGGCCAGTTCTGTTTCATCTTTCCTCCCTTCCTCCCATCCCACTGGATTATTTTGAAGCTAATTCAGACATCACATCCTTTCATCCATAAGTATTTCAGAACGCGATAAGGGACTTTAATGTGGATGAAAATAATACTTTATAGTATACATTTGTTAGATATCTGAGCCAGACCATTCATCTTTAGACAATTTATCCTTGAAATACATTCCACAGCCTTTGTATGGTCGTTCTTGGCCAAAAAAGACAGCTCAACTAGTTAAGACAGAGAAATATCATTTTTTTTTTCTTTTTTGCATTAAGAATTTATCATTCAGGAAAGGATGAGTCTGGTCATTATGATGGGAAAGAAAAGTTAACATCAAAGAATCAAGGCCCAGTTGAGGCCCCTAATGAAATGATGCACACCTTCTCCTTGAAAGAGTCTGACTCCTTACAGTTTATAAAAGTTTCAGCCTACTTCCTACTCATAGGCTCTGGGGTCTGATTGTTCTTGCGGAATTGTGATAGCGTCGCAATTTCTTTCCATATATCTTCGCTTGATCTTCTCTATGGTTCACTTGATTTGCATGAAAATGGGCCAGAGTTCAGATGCAACCAGTGCCCAGGACCTGATACTCCCTGAGAAGTATGGGAGAACACCCATGACCTTGTTCTTATCAACTGAGTGTGCTCGCCTTCCACATTAACCAGTCAGGCTCATCATAGTGGGAATCTCATTGTCTGGTCCCCTCCAGTTTTATCAGACCCCGTGAGTACTTATTAGGCTGTGAGAAACCCAAGAGATTATTTGCTCCCCTCTTCAGATGTCTATGGCAAGAACTGACACTTGCATAGAGCATGATTTGATAGCAATATCTGCAAAGTGTCAGAAAGGGAAGGGGATCAATACACTTAATTTACTTGGAATAATTCATTGCCTAACCAGAATTTTCAGTGAGGGCAAACAAATTCCACACTAAACTAACTCACCCACCTGGATTGAGAGGAGTACAGTGAATCCATTTTTTGAAAGAGATGTAAAACTGAGTTTCTTGCTTTCATTAATGACTCCCTTGGCCCTTCCTTTCTTGAGATGGGGTGTTCATTCAGACAGCCATTTTTCTTTTCTTTTCTTTTCTTTTTCTTTTTTTTTTTTTTAAAGATTTTATTTATTTGATAGAGAGAAACACAGCGAGAGAGGGAACACAAGCAGGGGGAGTGAGAGAGGGAGAAGCAGGCTTCCCGCCGAGCATGGAGCCCAATGTGGGACTCGATCCCCGGTCTCTGGGATCATGACCTGAGCCGAAGGCAGTCGCTTAACCAACTGAGCCACCCAGGCGCCCCCAGACAGCCATTTTTCAAAGCAGGTGATGTATGCTATTGACTGGGAGTTCCCTTGCTATCCCACCTGAACTGATTGTTTTCACTCTCTGCCCTTATATTTGGGTGTGTTGCTTGCTCAGAAGTTGCCATTTTGGAGCCATATTCCACCTCAAAAGGAAGGAAAAATGCAGATATTTTTCTTCGGTGGAGAGTGGTGCTGAATTTTTTCTTTTCTTTCAAAGCTAAACCAATAGGAAATCTGGTTGCCATGGGATTGGAAATTACAGATAAGGACAAATTGCATATGGCGGTCTGGGGGAGATCTTCAGGATGGTGTACCGAGGTCACAGAGTCCCTTTGAGATAATACTGAAGAAGCATCTAAATTTAATGGCTTCACAATGTTCTCTCAACCTCCGTCTCATTTATCTGGAATTTTCCATATAGGAGCCATGATAGCCCATGAGTTCTAAGTTTTTGAGCATCCACCGGAGGGTTCCTCCTTTATTAAGATAAAACCATTCCTGCCAAATGTTCACTATTGGCCCAGCAGCACTGACACAGGACGGGAGGGGGACAAGCACCATATATCCCAGGTGAAGCACCTCAAGGAGCTTGGGGAGGAGGGATGTAATTATAAGGCACCTTCAGATAATTATGCCATTACTATGTAATTATATTTCTACTTTAACTACCTGAAATTCAGAGATCACTCAGCAACGGGATCTCTACTGAGCTTTGGCGTGCTTCCTGACCGGGAGGAGAAAGTACACAGTAAGAAAACACCAGGCTCTTCAGGGGCACAGAAAAGTCCTGAGACAGTAGCCTGAAAAAGTCAGGACGTGAATTTCCATTCTCCTCTTTTGTCAACATTTCCCACTTTTCTGTACCTCATTTGCATTATCTATGAGGAGGGAAAGAATACATCTCTTTTTCTCTTGCTCATCAACAGGTTGGCAGGAAAGAAAAAAACAAGATAAAATCTCTGTGACTATTCTTCATCATCTTTTAAAAGAGAAGAGAGTAGGGCACCTGGGTGGCTCAGTCAGTTAAGCCTCTGTCTCTTGGTGTTGGCTCAAGTTGTGATCTCAGGGTCGTGAGATCAAGCCCCTTGTCGGGCTCTGCACTCAGCATGGAGTTGGCTTGAGTTCTTTTCCCTCCTTCTACCATCCCCTCCGCTCCTGCCCTTGCTCCCACTCTCTCTCTCTATGAAATCTTTTTTTTTAAAAGATTTTATTTATTTATTTGACAGAGAGAAACACAGCTAGAGAGGGAACACAAGCAGGGGGAGTGAGAGAGAGAAGCAGGCTTCCCGCCGAGCAGGCAGCCCAATGTGGGGCTTGATCCCGGGTCTCCGGGATCATGACCTGAGCAGAAAGCAGCCGCTTAACCAACTGAGCCACCCAGGCGCCCCCACACAGCACGTTTATTGAGCACCTACTTTATGTCAGGCATTAGACCCAGGTGCTGCATAAAGATGAAGATTTGCGTTCTGTCCTCAAGGAGTCTGTTCCAGTCTGGTGAGACATAGAGGACAATAGCATGAGCTTTTGAGACAAGCCGACAGTGATCCGGCGACACAGAGGCTCTGAGAAGGGAGTGTCTGCAGGGGCAGGGTGGACAGGGAAGTGAAGCAGGAAGGTTCAGGGTCCCGGTGTGACCTGAGTTCTGGCTAGGTTAGTGACACTGATACCCACTGCCCCTTATTTTCCACTTTATGTTCCATCTCCCACATCACAAGCCAGAAAACTCGATAGGAGAAGCATAATTTAATAGAGAATGAGATTAATTTCTAATTTTGATTTCCTTTGAATCATTTTTACTTGACTGAGTCAAACTTGCTGGGGAAGATGATTCATTACTATCTATTTTAAATCATCATCAGGAAGCACAATGACACTCCAATATGATAGAGAATGTATTTCAAATGAAGAAATCTCAATTTTTTTAACTTAAAAGAATTGATTTGGTTCTTCCTTATAGAACATAAGGGAAAGAAAAGACCTAAATTTTTTTTTTAAAGAATGCACTACTGGTGATTAAAGTCATATATTACTTATATAAGCAAAAGCTAAAAAAGACATTCTCACTTAAATCAAATATTACAGCATACAGAGTAAAACATGAAATTTTCTTTCACTAATCCTCACCCCAAATCTACTCCCAGAGATAACCATTATGAGCAGTTTTGTGTGGACCCTTCTAGTCTTTTGTTATGTGTTTACATACACATCTAAAAACAAGCACTCTATATACATATGCATAAATAGACCCACACATGATATATATTATTCTGCAATTATGTCCTCTTTGGATTTAACAATGTATCTCTTAGATTCCAAAGATAGTCTCCTTTACTAGGCCTCAAGGAAACAGAAAGGGAAACGTTCATTTCCTTTTGTTCTGTGCTTTCCAAGGGAAGGCTTGTTTCTTCAACTTGAAACTGATCCAGGCTCCCAGTGAAGCAGTAATTGTCCTGGTCAGGGCAAGGGGGCACAAGGGAAAAGGTGAGGGCCCAGGAAAATATGAGCCACCCTGAGCCTCCATGTTTTTAAATCTGGCCCAAACGTAAGAAATGAAAACAGGACCAAAAATTAACTCTTGAAATGCACAGGCAAACAATGATCAGGGGGGCCTCAGGGAACACTACAGGCTTCACCTCGAACCAATCACTATTGAGCCCAGATTTGTTAATTACTTCCTATGCACAAAAGTAAACAAGTACTTTAGTGGCATTCTTTTCACCACTGCCCCTTTTCTGCAAAAAGAAGAGAGAGAGAAAGAGGAAAGGCAAGAGAAAAAGATTATCTCTGCCCTCTACTCACCGGAGATTGTGTTTCTCGGGTGCCCCTCTCTGGGAGAATCTGGGGGCTTCCGTTCTCTCAGTCCGCCCAGGAGCACACAAACAAAGCAGAAAAGGGTTTTTCCTGAGTTCAAAGATGCCCATCTGATGTTTATTAGATCAGTTCTCCACATTCAAACCTTTGGACTCTGGAGAGGGATGAAGTCTTGGAGAAAGCATTCTTTAATTTATTGGTTTTTAGATCCAATTAACCAGAGACTTTAATATCCACCAGGCACATGTTCCCTGCTCCCCTCCCCAGGACAGGTGTCATTTTTTGTATCAGTGAAGGAGGTTCATTCTTGAATGTGCAAGTTGTAGAAACGGGCACCAGATCTGAGTCTTTGGGGCAGGTTCCCTCAGTCCTTGCAGGAGGCAAGGAAAACCCTACCCGGGGCTTCTCCAGAGCCTGTCATCAAAAGCATGTTTGTGGAGCCAGTTCAAAATTCAGATCAACTTTTATACTGAAGAAATTTATTGCAGATCATGGAACAAGGGCCTAGACAGGCTTGTCAGTCTGTATCCCAGCATAAAATAACTCGGTTAAGAATCTGAAGGAAATTTCCTAGACTATGTATAGAGGTGTTGGCAGGGTGAAGGGAGCCAATAGGAGCTGGTATTGGGGCTCTTTGGGACAAGGAACCGTGATTCAGCCATTACTGCCCTAACGCTGGAGTAGTGAGTGGTGGTGGGATCTGTGTTTCTGGAGCCTATGGGAACTGAAACACGGAGGGAGGTGGGGGGGTGGGGGGCACTTGGCAGGAGATTTACCCTAAAGCAGAAACGAGGCAGTGAAGAAATATCATGGCTTGTCTCTTCCCCTCTCTTTCTGGTGACTCTTGATGGCTGAATCCAGCCAGACATCAGAAGGAAAAGGAATCTGGAGATGAATGCTACTGAGTCCGCACCTCAGGGCACAGAGCAAAGTGAAGAAGGTCCGAGAAGGAATCCTGTGTGATGGTGGTAAGGGGATGAAGTGACTAACCATCCCTTCAGGTTGATAAAGATTCAGCCTAGAACGAAAACAGGTCAGCCCAGAACAACCTGGCAGAGTTTCAAGGGGCTCAGATCCAATCAAAAGGGCAAATGAACTGTGGTCCATGTTACCCTCGTGAGCTTAGAGCTTGAAAGCACAGAATAAGCCACCAGTCACTGAACTGTTGAGTCCAGGTCCTTTGGTTGTCAACACGATCGCAGCGTCCACAGGCTGAAAGAAAATTCCAGAATTTACCCTTCGGCCTCCAAGGGGGTGGTACTAGACCATTTCAGGGGGATGACAGGTCACAACCTTTTCACTTACATGGTTTTCTGAGATGTTCATTCTCACCTATCACTAGCCACAGAAGCAAAATGGAAAAAAAAATGCAATTATAAACATGGAGGCATTTACTATGGGACCCAGCGTTTTAAACTTTGTGCTGGAGATAAGGAAGTCATGATCTTGGCCCTTCCGAAGCTCGCATCCTGCTGAATGAGGCAGATATAGGCACAGCAAATGATAATCCCAAGTGGGATGTGATTAGTGCTTTAATGGGGATAAATACAATATGTTATAAAGGACAGAAAAGTTGGAGGTTAATTTTGACGGCATTTGTGAGCATCAGGATGAGCGAAGTGGTATCTCAGCTGGGTGCATCTCCAAGAGGTGAACTTAAAGAAGTGGTGGGTGACCCAGTGCGGGAAAACAATACCTGCCTGGGAGGGCACGGTCGCTCTGGGCTGGGCTGGGACACGGGGAGGGCAGGGAGAGGCGGGAAGAGGAAAAGTCCGTCAGGTGGAACTAGAGACTATCTCAACAATAGCAGGAAGGTCTTTGGGGCCGAGATGGCCAGTTATCTATTGAGTATTCTTTATCCTCACACCCTTACTAACAGATACCCAATTTTTTTCTGAGTGGCGTTGTAACCATTTAAAACTACAAACCTCCTCAGCTCCCTGGCAGCTGAAGGAACATCATGTGACCCAAGCCCCCCACTACCATAGGTCCATCGAAGCCCACTTGATCAGGCTTCTGGGAGAGCCAATGTATGACTGATCAAATGGGACTCACCTGGCCCATGCCTTTTGCCTGTTGCTTGCCTGTCCTTCTTCCTACTTAGAATGTGATCTTGAGGCCTGGAGGTGGAACAGACTTTTTTAACCATGAAGCAAAGACCCGTGCTTCGGAGAACAAAAGGAATATGAAAGAACCTGAATTCTCTGACTTCCTGGAACAGCAGCTGCAGTGGTGAGATGCCTACCACTCAACGTCCTTTTCTTTCCATATGTGGCTCTACCGCAGGTTGATAAATGGTCTGGACCTGGTATTAGGGGGCTTTGTCTTTAGCTGAGCTCAATCCCTGGACATGAAAAGCCATAGGATAGAACCGGTATTCAATGGTCTGGTTGCTTTCACTCCAGCTCTGAACCCTGGTTAACAAGGTGACTCAGGGTGATTCACTCAACCTTTCTGGGAACAGTGTCCTTATTTATAAAATGCAGGTTTTCTCCGAAGATCTCTGAACGACCATTGAGCCCCCATTGTTTCCCTACTAGAGCAACGTATTAGGAAGATGGCAGGAGGTAATGAGGACGCTGCCTGCAGAAGGGCGGGCCCAGAGCACGAAAGCCAAGTACGTGGTTTTTAACTTGGAGAGAAAGCAGGTAGTGAGGACTTGAACTGGGGGCATAGAGATACACAACAAAGGCTTGGTTGTGCAATCAGTAGGTCTCCCAGGTTGACTGGATGAAGACCATGTGCCAGAGAAGAAGCAGCAGCTGACTGATCCAATAGGTGAATAAAGCACAAAGGATGTAAAAAGACTGTGCATTTTTCAATATTACAAAGATTTCAAAATATATTTTTGGAGATGTTGAAAGAGTGTGACCTCATCTAACACTTTTTGGAAGTCATAGATACAGAAGGAAACAAATAATAAAAAGAACTTTGATTCATGCCCCACCTTCCCCCTCAAGAACCCAAAGCATGCTAGGACATGGGAAGGCGCTGTCACCTGTCCGCAGTACGCTGGCAGAGAAACTTCTGTCCGGGAAAGCAGCTATCTGTTTCAAGTGCCACGGCAAGTCAGGGGCAGAGCTGGCCTTCACAACTGCCCACCTCTCCACTGACCTGGGCCGCTCAGGACCCACGAGATGTGAGAAAAGCGAGGATTTGGGTGCTCCCTTCCCTAGCTCCGTACTAGTTCCAGAATACATAGGCTAATAAATGATCCTCTCTACCTGATTTTATTTCTCATGACCCCCTGCCTTCCTCTCTGGAGTCAGATCTGGAGGCCCTAGGGCAGCGGGGTTGTACCCAAGGCTTAACAATTATACAAGGAAAATGAGAGTGAGGTGTCTCGGCCTCAGTCTCCCTACTGCTGGGGCACCGAGAAAGCATTCTGAGCCCCAGAGACATGTTTCTTTCTTGGCTGGCTCTTCCCGTTTGTTTACCTGCTGGCTTTGCCCAATCTGAGAAGTCGGGTCTCCATTCCTACTTTTGTAAACCTACATTTCCTTGCGGTCCCATCCCAGACACAATTCCATTCACAGACCTCTCTTGCAAACAATGGGGGCATAACTGGTACATTTTAATCTGAAAACGGCATCCAAGAGCGCTCTGCAATGCCGCCAAGCCAGCACTTTTAGAAGCATCTGACGATATTAATTTCAGGCTATTTCCTGAGGTTTGCAGGAAACTAAAATGCAGAAAGTGCTGTGGCAAAAAATGAAAGCTTCATGGGGAAAAAAAAAAAGGAAGATTGACAGGAAATGGGGCTTCAATAGGACAACTTGTGCAGAGTAGCGAGGAGCGTTGCCCTCCTTTCTGCGTATCAACATATGCGTTAAGAAAAATAGCTTTCTCTCCTTCTTGAAGATCTGCTCTGGGGAAGAGGCTTTGCCTCTGCCCGGTACGGATGTAAAGATGGGGTAAATATACACAGCACGCAGGATACCGGGTCCCTTGGACTGGGTTGTAAATCATTGCTGGGGGCCAGACTTTTCCATAAAGACAAAGTTGTACCCGATTTTTTTTCATAAAAAAGAAAATCTAAGGATACAGTGACATCAGCTCTTCTACAAGCCATGATTATTCTGTGCTACTTGATCTCTCCACATTCCCCATCTCCGGCCCCCCTGATATCTAACATTTGAATCTGCTGGTTTCGAATTAGGCCTCTCTGGAAAGAAATTCCTTCTAAACCTCTCATGTGCAATGATAATTTGAAGCGAAGTCTACGCATAAATGCACCATTTCTCCTTTTAAAAGCATTTTTCTTTGTCTGGTTTTCTCTCTGTTCTGATGATCAGGTGCTCGTTTTCTTGGCTGTTAACCTGCATAGTTGGCCTCTCTTCGTGTTTCTCACCAGTAGGTGGATGCGAACCTGCTCCGCGCCCTGGCAGGATTTCAAGCATATTCACTAGGAAGCCCTATGCGGTCTCAGGAATCTCTCGGAAGAATTACCAAGTGGGCTTGATTGCTTACCCCCAAAGCCCATGATGGGAGGCTGGGAGGACACGTGCCAAGACTTCTGAATTACAAACAGTGCCATTGCTCCCAGATGCCTTTGCTGGTGCTGTGGGGTTAGCAAGGGAACTGGGACAAAGCCTGGACATGCTCGTGGGAATGTGGGTGCGTAGGTAATACTGGGACACCTTGGATCTTGGGGACAGTCTAAGGAGTCATTGCCAGCCACGAGGAAGGCCTCGGGGCCCCAAGGCTGGACCTCTGGAGTCCCACCCTGTTGCGAAGGTGAGTTGGAAACGGAAATGAGTCAGGTGATGGCGGAGCGGAGAACTGCAGAAGGCACCCAGACTGGGCTGGGCTGAGACACTGTGTGTCCCTGAGCTTTCCTCTGCTCGTTCCGTGGTACCGCCCAAATGAGGCTGTTGCTTTTCTTTTCTTTTTTCAAATTTATAGGTGCAAGACACCGCCAAATGCCACCACGGATAGTGTTAAACCTATCATGCTTTGCTGTTACTGAGTCTAGGTGAGAGAAGAGGTGGTGAGAAACAGCACTCCCTCGCCTTGTGGAAGTTATAATACGGGCAGGGGATCAGAGGCAGCACGTGGCGTGCCTCTGGAGGCCGCTGGGAGGAGACTTCTCCCTCAAATACCGCGATAACCACGGGAGCTCTGTCACTATGACGGTCCCCTGCAGCTCAGCCAGGTTGAGTAATGTTTCCAAGAGCACATAGCGGGACTGGCTGGGGAGGGCATTAGAGCTCATTCTCAGGAAAGTGTGTTGTTAACTGTGCATCGTTCCACAGACTTGCTTGGTTATTCTTATTCTTGGGCAGGAGGCGGGAAGACATCGTGAGGAATAACAGCAGTAATCGGGGCCCACTGAGTGAGTAATCGGGTTAGGATAAGACTTTGGAAAAGTCACTGGGATTCCTCCAGGCTTTGTTCCTCCCTGAGGTGGCCCAGATTGTGTCCCTGCATTAATCTGGATCCTGACATCTCCTTGGAGAGCCACAGTGATGAGCGAGGGCCCAGGGCCGAGGGCACACGAGGGAGTGCAAGGGTGACTTCGCCAGGGAGTGGACACTTTGGAGGGTGAAGGGACCTCTGAGACCTCTGAATCTTGGAAACCCTGGCGGATTATAAGAAGGTGTTCCCGTGGCTCCTGTCCCACCTCCCTGCTCAAGCTCGGGGACAGTTCATCCTGGCTTGCTGTTTATTGGCGCAGATGTTCAGGGCTATTAGGAGAGCAAATGGAAAGCTTTTTCCGAGCTAAAAAATAAGTGTGGGTTTGGCCTATTGATCTGAACACAATAGATATTTCTCATAATTCCAGCGCCTGTGTTGTCAGGCACACAAAGGCATTTGCCAAATCACAAACCCAGTAAATACAGTTTGGCAGTGTGTCAGGGGTGAGCCGAAGAAAGGAGACAGCGAGGGGCTCTCAGGTTCATCAGTGTTTGCAGACATAGCTTTCAAGATTCTAACACTGTGTCAAAAAGCAGGTATTCTCAAGCCTGCTTTTCTAGAGCAGATTTGTACCCGTCTGTCTTCTGTTTTGACTAATGATTCGAAATTTCGGCTTCTAGAAATATCTATGATCTTGTTCTCTCTTATGAAGAAGGAGCCTTGCTCCATTCACCTAGATGTTCTTGGTTTCAGACACTCTGGGAACCGGCATTTGCTAACCCTCCATGCAGTATCCTAACCAGAGCTGGGAGCAGAATACGGAGCCTTAGGGGAAGAGACTGGGGGTGGCAGGTCTGACTTGGAGCGCCCCTGCTCTGTGATCCCCTTCTGTTCCGGACCCAGGCAAAGTCATTTTCTTCTTCTTCTTCTTCTTTAAAGAATTTATCCATTTACCTGACAGAGAGAAACACAGCCAGAGAAGGAACACAAGCAGGAGGAGTGAGAGAGGGAGAAGCAGGCTTCCCGCTGAGCAGGGAGCCCGATGTGGGGCTCGATCCCGGGTCTCTGGAATCATGACCTGAGCCGAAGGCAGTTGCTTAACCAACTGAGCCAACCAGGTGCCCCTTTCTTCTTTTTCTCATTTATTGACAGAGAGAAACACAGCCAGAGAGGGAACACAAGCAGGGGGAGTGAGAGAGGGAGAAGTAGGCTTCCTGCCGTGCAGGGAGCCCGATGTGGAGCTTGGACCTGAGCTGAAGGCAGACACTTAACCACTGAGCCACCCAGGCGCCCAGGCAAAGTCAAAGCCGAAACCTTTTGAAGTAACCAGTGGATGTTTTTTCTCCTGTTCTCATTTCAGGCATGTTGAATTTTAGTTCAGAGTGGTTACAAGGGGACTTCACCATCTTAAATCTGGAAACCTTCTATCATTAAGGATTACTTCACAGATTTCCTGAAAGTAAAAGAAAAGTCGGGAAAGGTAAAAATTTGATGTTTTCCAAAAATCTGACCTTTTTGCGGGACTGCTCCCCTTAGAATTTGTTCCATCCTTCCTTTCGACCACTCCCAACCTTCTAAGCCTCAGCCCAGGCACACCCATACTTTAGACTGGAATTCTGTGGGTCCCAAACTTCTGTTTTTGTTACTTTAGGTCATCAGATATTGCTGTTAAATCACAGGAGGACACCAGGCACCATCTGCACAGAGTCTGGGATCTCAGAGCTCATGATAAGGGAAGAGAAGTCAGCAGCTGGAATAGTCACTTCATGACTGGGGAGCGCACGGTCTGATGCAGTAGCCACTCCTGATGTGCTGCTCTTCACATGTGATTCATTCATTCATTCATTCATTCATTTTTAATTTTTTAATTTGAGTCTAGTTGACCCACCATGTTCCATGAATTTCAAGTAATCACAACATGGTGATTCAACACCTTCATATGTGATGTTAGTCTCAGTACAAATAGAGATACTATCTGTCACCGTACAACACCATTACGATAAAGTCGACTGGATTTCCTGTATTGTAGCTTTTATTCCTGTGACTTATTCATCCCCTAACTGGAAGCTGATACCTTGCACTCCCTGTCACCCTTTTTGTCCATTCCTTTATCCCCCCGTCTCTCTGGCAACCATCAGGTAGTTCTCCGTATTTATAGGTCTGATTTAATTTACTAAAATGAAATAAAATTAAAAACACACTTCTTCAGGGGTTTGAGTCCCATGTGAAATGCTCAGTAGCCACATGTGGCTTTTTAAGACTTTATTTATTTACTCTTTTGAAAGAGAGAGAGAGAGAGAGAGAGAGCGAGCGCACATAAGCAGGGGATGGGTGGTGGGTTAGAAGGAGAAGCAGACTCCCAATATCTGATCTGAGTCAAAGGCAGATGACTTCTCATTAACTGACTGAGCCACCCAGGTACCCTAACATCACAGAAAGTTCTACTGGACAGTATTGATCTAGTCTTTTTATCCAATCACTTTTTTTTTTTTTAAAGATTTACTTATTTATTTGACAGAGAGAGACATAGTGAGAGAGGGAACACAAGCAGGGGGAGTGAGGGAGGGAGAAGCAGGCTTCCTGCCGAGCAGAGAGCCCGATTGGGACTCAGTTCCAGGTCTCGGGGATCCTGACCTGAACCGAAGGCAGTCGCTTAACCAACTGAGCCACCCAGATGCCCCTATCCTATCACTTTTTAAAAAGTTTTTATTTCAATTCCAGCTAGTCAACATACAGTGTAATATTAGTTTCAGGTGTACAATATAGTGACTCAAGAATTCCATACAATTCCCAGGGCTCATCACAACAAGTGCCCTCTCTTTTCTCCACATCACCTGTTTCCCCCACTCCCTACCTACGTCCCTTCTCTTAACCATCATTTTGTTCTTAGTAGCTACGAATCTGTTCTTGCTTTTTTACTCTCTCTTTCTCTCCCTCATTTTCCCTCTTCGTTTATTTGTTTTATTTCTTAAATTCCACTTATGGGTGAAATCCTATGGGTTTATCTTTCTCTCTCTGATTTCCTTGGCTTAGTATAATACTCTTTACCTTCATCCACATTGTTGCAAATGGCAAGATTTCATTACTTTTTATGATTGAATAATATTCCATCGTGTGTGTGTGTGTGTGTGTGTGTGTGTGTGTATCTTCTTCATCAATTCCTTAATTGACAAGTATCTACTTGCACTGCCTCCATATCTTGGCTATTGTGAATAATTCGGCTCTGTTGCTTACCCAGTCACTTTTAAGTCGATCAACAAGGGAACAAGACTGACGGGGTTTGTCCCATATGGATGACAGTCACAGAAATGGTCAAGCTTTGGTTTGATAACAGTCATGCTTTCAAACAGAGCAAGCCAGAGATAACTTCGTCACCAATTTAATGGTGTTCCTATCTAGTAGTCCTGATGAAAAATGAAGACTCCTGGGTCCATTTGGAAATATGTGAGTGGACGCTGAGGCACCATCAGAGCTGTGGACTCGACTGTGTCCTTAACATTCTTATGTAGATGCCCTGACTCCCGAGGTCACTGTGTTTGGAGGAGATCGGGCCTATGAAGAGGTGATAAATGAGGTCATAATCGTGGGGCCCTAATTCAACAGAGTTGTTGCCTTTGTAGGAAGAGGATACACCAGAGCTTGCTCTCTGTCTGAGTGAGGACACATCAAGGAGGCAGCCTTCTACAAGCCAGGAAGAGAGCTCTCACTAGAACTAGGTCGTACTGAGAGGCTGAACTTGGACTTCCCATCTCGAGAGCACTAGGGAAATAAATCTCTACTGTTTACGTCACCCCATCAATAATACTCTGTTATGGCAGCCCATATGGATTAATACTACAAGTTTGTATTTAAGTTGTTGCAACTAATAATGGATAACATTTGTAGAGCATTTTCAAAGGTGGTTTTACATATTTTATTTGCTTTTTGCAAAAGCCCTTGAGGCTGGTATTAATATTATGATTTTATAGATGAAAAAAAAAAGTGGCCTGAAAACTCTCAGATGATCACAGGTCGAACTATCTAGAAAAACAGGGCTTCTGGGACCCAGGTCTCCAGCTACTCTGCCATACTATTGTTTTAGAGATCAGCCATGATTATCCCATACACACTGCACCTAGGTAACTGAAGAGGAGGGCTCATCCATACTACTCTCACATTGAATCTTTGGGTCCAGTCGAAATAACAGTCCAGGAACATGGAAATCATTATTGCATGGCCAACAAGGGGTGATTTCCCAGAATTCTGAAAATACCTTTCTACAAGCATGGTTAAAAAAGAGAGAGAGAAATTAGAAAAAAAAATATGGACAAAAAATCTACAGAAGAGGAAATTCAAAGAGCTGATATACATTTTAAGACATACAAACTCATTAGTAAAAAAGAAAATACATATTAAAACAAAGAAAGGTCATTTTTACACCATTTGATTAGGAAAAAAAGTAAAGTTCTTATAATATTGAGTCCTGGAAAGAAAAGAGGAACTTTTGGGGCACCCGGATGGCTCAGTTGGTTAAGCGACTGCCTTCGGCTCAGGTCATGATCCCGGAGACCCGGGATCGAGCCCCACTTCGGGCTCCCTGCTCGGCGGGAAGCCTGCTTCTCCCTCTCTCACTCCCCCTGCTTGTGTTCCCTCTCTGGCTGTGTTTCTCTCTGTCAAATAAATAAATTCTTTAAAAAAAAAAGAAAAGGGGAACTTTCATAAACTGGAGATGGGACTATAAATTAGTGCTGCCTCTTTGGAGAACAATTTGTCAATATCCAGTAAAGTTAAGATATAAATGCCCTATGATCCAGGAATTGACTTCTGGATGTATATCTTAGGGAAAATCTTGCACATGTACTCAAGCCGATAGGATCAAGGATATTCATTAGAGTCTTATTAGTAATTGCAAAAACATTGGAAACAAGCTAAATGCCCATCAGTAATGTGGTGGGTAAAGTGTAGTCCGTTCATACAAAGAAATATTTTCTAATAGCTGAAACAAAACCAACTAGATTCAAATGTGTCAACATATATAAATCTCAAGCCATGAGGCTGAGTGAAAAAGGCAAATGACAAAAATATATGTGCAGATGATATCATTTATATAAAGCTAAAGGAAAAACTGATACTATATATTGTCTGTGAGTATCAAACAGTAAAAGTATAAACAATATAGAGACGAATTTCAACTGCAAGATAGTGGTTACCTTTGGGGATGGAGGGAAGTGGGATGGGCGGGGGGAGGGGTGTTCAGTGTTATCTGTAAATTTTTGGTTTAAATTTTTTTTCTGAAGTAGAGAGAAAAGAACCCCACTCAACATGTCAGATATGAGTGGTACATGGGTCTCTGTTAAAGGAGTCTCTTTACACTTCTACAGCTATACATTTTTCATAATTAAAATACTCAGAATATTTTGCAAGATCAGAATTATCCTGATCAGTTAATATCGGCACTTACAGACCTTGGTCTAAGCTTGACGGTCTCCAGAGCGAACAGATAAGGACAGAGAAACTCAGGGAATCTGCCTTCCAAGGATCTGCTCGAGGTAGACATTGCAGCCTTCAGCCCAAGCAGAGCACCCACGGGGCCCTACGCAGAGACCAAGCCAGAGACAAAGATCTCACATTCAGACAGCGTAACAGGATTGGGAAGATGTCCCCTCGGTTTTGCCTCTCTTCCTACTCTATTAGGTGTCACCACCTCACCCATGACTCGGGTCTAGTAATTCATGTAACGTCTTGAAAATCATGGCCCAAACTAAGACTTAGAACTATTTTTTTTAAAAAAGATTTTATTTATTTATTTGACAGAGAGAAACACAGCTAGAGAGGGAACACAAGCAGGGGGAGTGAGGGAGGGAGACGCAGGCTTCCCGCAGAGCAGGGAGACTGATGTGGGGCTGGATCCCGGGACTCCAGGATCATGACCTGAGCCGAAGGCGACTGAGCCACGCAGGCACCTCTTAGAACTACTTTTTAAAACAATTAATGTGAGACTCAGACAATTATTTTCTTGGGTCTTCAGAAAGCTCCGCATTGCTAAAAGTGGTTTGTTTGTTTTGCAGGGATAAAAAGAAGCAAAAATTTAATTAGTGTTTCATGAGTCACCCAGCTGACACACACCTTTTCTTTAAAAAAACAAACAGCCAAACACCTTCAGCATTTAACACACCCCCTTCCATGCCATCGCCCTTCCCCCGGCCCAACCTCAACGCTCTCTCAGCGGCTCAGAAACTGTGTGCCTAGAGAAGCAGTCTTACAGTTATCTTCTGAAAATGTCTTTTCTAGGTTCTTCCTTCTTGTCGGCCGACTTGAGTTAATAAATGAGCATCTGTTGAGCAAATATTACGTGTTAGATTCTTGCCCGCTACTCATTCCATTTGACTTGGGACCTTACATCAAACCTTCCAAATAGATGTAATAATTCCTACTTTCTGCATTGCAGAATTAAGAACACAGAATCCTAGAAAAGGTGCATGGCTAAACCAAGTTTGTAAGCTTAGAACCCCATTGAATAGACCTGGGATTTAAAACCTGCATTGGACCTCAAACATCTAGGTTCCAATCTCAGATCTGCCACTAATTGTGTGACCCTGCTTGGGTCACGGTTCCTGCCAGAGCCTCAGTTTTGTCATCTTGGAAATGAACCGGTGCAACCGGATGATGTCTAAATTCCCTTCCAGTGCTAAGAAGTCTTTGTTTGTTTTGGTTTCTGCTGACCTTTCATTATACAAAAAGAACAGAAGAGACAGCTCATCTTTACCACTTTTCCTGCTCTCTGTGGAGAATAACTCAAGGAAGAAGCTGACCAATTGAAGGAAGCTCAACAAGCAAAAATAGGCTGGCAGATCAATGGCTCCACGAGTCCATGATTTCTCCGGGTAGGACATGTATCTGGGCTCCCTGCTCTCTGAAATCCTGGCGTATTTGGAAATCAGCCTGTGTTATTATAATTACTGAGTGTCTATTGACCACAAAGAACAGGGAGATGGAAAAGGGTCCTGTGCCCATAAAATGTTGAAAGGCAATGTGTTGAAGTGTGTCCACTTGCATTACTTTGAAACATCTCAATTCGGAGATGAAGGGACCTCCTCTTTATAGGATGGAGTGGGACTGTTGGCTTCTTCCTTCTGGTCATTTGCCCACAGGTTAATATCAGGACTGGAATGGGACAATTCAGAGCCCAGGCAAAGACATTTTTAGACTCAGGAGTATAGCTCTCTATTTCTTTCAGTGGTAGTTCTGGCTTTAGTGACATCTATGGGGTTGAATTTGAGCTGGGTCCTAAATAAAGGGGAGACACTTTTGGATGTTGTGTCAAGAGATGGTGAGCACTGAGTGGGAGGGGCAGAATATCAGGGCCCAGGAGGGTCTTGATAAAGCTCCAATACATGCAGGATTGAGCCTCACCTAAATGAGGGGGAAAGGGGAAATGGAACAGAGGACATAAATCTGGTATATGATGAGAAATCATGTTAAATTTATCAATGGGCAATGTAGTGTGGCTGTTTAAAGTTACTGGCAGCAGGCTATTTGGGATGAAATTCTTCCTAGCTCTTGGTAAGTCATTTCCTCATCTGTCCTGCCTCTCTCATGGGCTTGCCAGGATTAAATAACATTCCTGTAAGGCTTTTCACATGGAAAACTAAGTAAATGTTCATTACTGTTAGCATGGGGTTAGGGATCTTGAGCATTGGGAAAAGCTACTGAAGGTACTGAACATGAGAATGATGATTTTAGAGCACTGGCAGAACACAATTGAATTTACATGGACACAAGGAGACTAGTTTGGAGGTCACTGCAATGATCTGGGTATGAGGTAATTGGGTCATGACTTGGAGTGATGTTAATGAAAATAAAAGGGAAAGGGTACACATGACAGTCATTATAGGATTTTAAAATCTAGTGAATAAAGGCAATGGAAGATAGAGATGAATAAAAGATGATGCCCAGTTCTTGAACTTGGCCTGCTGAAAGAGTGGTATCATTGAATAAGTGGGGGGAACAGTTTTAAGGGAAAAATTCAGTTGAGGTTTATTTATTTGGGGAACATGGTAGGGGTTGCAAATAGAAGTCTCCACGTGGCTACCAGAAATGTTCATCTGCAGAAGAGAATGGACTCTTATTAGTTGAAGATCCATACTGTGTTCTTTAAACTTCGCTTGTTTGCTCATAGGTTTCCCTACCTTATGCCTCATATAGTAGGGTTTATTAAATATTTTACTTTAATTTGACTTAGCTGATTTATTTGGCTTGATCTGAGCAGTAATACCTGTGAAATCTCAGGCTTTCTGTGCTCATTATACTTCGTCTAATACACATTCAAGCAAACTAACTGTTAAAATAGAAGTCTTCATCCATATACCTTCTAAAATCATTCCGGTACCATTACTGTTACACATGACGTATACATTGTGTGAAACATGGATAAAAATGAAAGTTAAAGCTGTAAGAAGCCCTGATTTTTTCATGGAAGTAGAGTGGTAGGAAGATCAGCAAGCTCTAGTGGGGGACAGAACATGGCTAGAGAACTACAAAGAAAGAGGTAAGTATAGGAGAACCAGAGCATATGACGTCATGGCAAATAGGGGGCAGGGTGAGAAGGTGTGTCACGAGAAGGTTCAAAGAAAGGGGGATAAAAATGCAAATATCCAGTAGAATGCATTTTTGAAACAACCATGGTATCTAAATTAGCCAAAGGAAGTTCAAATTCTGCATCTATTTTGAAAGCGAAGTTTGCACACATGATTTGCTGATGGAATTAATGTGGGATACAAGAGAAAAAAAGGACAAGAGTATTTCCAAGGTTTTTGTCTTGAGTCATGGGAATATTGTAGCTGCTATTCACTGAGATATGGAAGATTATGCATAGTTCAGATTGGGAGGAGAGTGGAGATCAGCAATTCCACTTTGGACATTGTCTAAATTTGAGATAAATATTAGTTTTCCAAGAGAGACTTTAGGAAAGATAGTAGGGTAGTTGGGCTTGGAGTTAAAGGCTCAGGATCAGCTAAGAGGTAAAATTTAGGAACTGTCAAAATATATTATAACTAAATTTGCAAAATTAAAAGTTCTCATTGTATCAGTTAGAATAAGTTTGGTTATGCTAGATGACAAATACCCGTCCCCCTGCCACGTTCCTAAATCTTCGTAGCTTGTGACTTCAACATGTCCCTTTCTTGTTTATGCTGTATGTCCATTGTGAGTCAACAGTGAGCTCTGCTTTATATTTCTTCACCCCAGCACTTAGGCTGACAGGACAGGAAGAGGACAAGGAGAGGTCCGGAGAAGCTTGCATTGGCAGTGGAATGTTCTGGCTTGGGAGAGGCATGTGTCACTTCTGCTCACAGTCACTGACCAGACTAATCTCACAGCCAAGTAGTAAGAGGCGTCAGGAAGAACAGCAAGAACAGACCCATCATGTGTCCAAAAGCTAGGGAGGCAGGAAGATCTGGAGGACTGGGCAGTCGTGGTCTCTGCAACCAGCCAGGGAGCAGAGGTGACAAAGGCTGGAGATTTGGGGCACTGTGACACCGAGGTTGCAGGGGGCAGTGAGAAGGAATCAGCAGAGACAGAGGAACACAAGGAGGACTTGGATCCCCAAAAGGCAAGTGATGCTTTTGCCATTTGGATTTAGAGGCTTCATAGCACAAAAGGACTAAAAGAGAAGAATAAACTCCGCAAGCTCCACAAGGCAAGACAAAGGAGAAAGGAGCCTGGGTGTTGTGTTAAGAATAAGGTATAGCTGGTGCCTTACACCACAGCAGATCAGACCCCCGTGAGGCCGTGAGCAGGGAGAATAAGAGCGCCAGAGTTCAGGTGACAAGCACCTGAGCTAGCGCCCCAGCTGTCACTTAGTATTAGCTTCACAAATCTCTTAATCTCAGTTTTTTCATCTGAAAACAGGCAGTGACATACTGCCTAGTCCAAGCCACAAGGGAGACAGTCAAGTGGTAGTTAGTGTCCCCGTGATGGTGGGAGGGTGACTGCCACAACCTTTCTGGGAAAGTGTGACAACATCAGTGAGTGCTGACTAGATGCCTAATGTATGATCCTGCGATAACAATCCCACATACCTACCCAATCGGTCTGGAAACATATTTCACCAAAAGTCACATCCGGGAATGTTAACAGCAGCAATACAATCAAGTAAGCTACAGAGAAGAATATATTACTAAGGAAATCATAAGGAAAAGAAAATACATTTACGGCACTGTGTCGTATTTATCGATACCGTACGATTACGTCATTTGTTTACAAGATGAATCATCTGTCAGTACCTACATTAATACTGTCTAATGTGATGTAAAGCCTAGCAAGATGTTACTTGTCTTATGAACACGAGACATCACAAATTAAAAGATAATGTGTGGTCTCTAAGTGTGTGTATAAATTTTGATAAATGTTAACTTTTCATAATGCATTTGTGTATATCTTATGGTAGTAAATGATAAAAGAGACAATATCTGTAGATAGCTTATGCACTCATGACATATCTAACTTTTTCTTTATTTTTTCAATATTTCTAGGCTATGTGGTTCATCTGGGAGCTTTTTCAAATTGTCTCAAATCTCAAAAATACTTCCCCATGTGTTTATTGGGAAAGATCTGCATGTAAGTGGGCCCATGCATCCCAAATCTGTGTTGTTCAAGGGTCAACTTGTACATAAAATAGCTCCAAAGAGGCAACAACTTGCCTACCAGGAGCAGACTTGATCAGTGAATCGAGGTAGTCCTAAGGTCTAGTATAGGCAGCAGTAGGAATGAGCAACCTAACACAACTTGGGGCGGGTGGATCGCCCAACATCGTGTCAAGGGACAAGGGCAGGCACTGAAAGGGTACATTCTCCATGATGCTTTCACACAAAGGACAAAAACAGGCAAAATGAAGCTCTGTGAGATAGGACAGTGGCTACTCGTATAGGGAAGGAGGGAGTTACTGATAGGGGATAGTGGTGGACTTTGAAGGATTCTGGACATTTGTTCTCTGGTTAGTGCTAGGAGATGAATGTATTCAATCTGGGGACACTGAGCAAACTAGACACATGATATGCTTTTTTCCAGTAAAAAGATTTTTTTTTTAAGAAAAAAAAAAGAATCTGGTATATTTGAGTTAAATTAGGTTACTTTTAACTTAATCCAAGTTAAGCGAGGTTACTTTTCTTCATTGGTGGAGACACCTTATCTCACTTATCTTTTTAATCACTGGTTGCCATCTCACAAGAAAACATTTGTATAAATAGGATACGTATCATTTCAGCTTGATTGGCAGTTTAATTAGGTACACGTGCCTTCACGGCCATTGTAATTAGATTGGCGGAGTCCAGAAATTCCACGTTGTTACATCTGTCTCCTGAGTGCCGATTTATTTATTTATTTATTTATTTTAAAGGATTTCTTGGACTTAGGAACTGGATTGTGTCCTTGGCATGGAGAAGGCCAAGTGCACTTCGGGGAGAGGCTAATCTTGAGTTAACAAGGAAATTGTCATGCAAACAAAGAGGTAAAAATGGGGGGGTTTCCAACCTTTTCAGGTGAGTGTAGGTCCTTAACAAAACGGGGCACTTGGAACATGAAAATGAGTCCCAACTTCAAGACTCCCAGCAAAAAGCAAGCAGAAGTCGTCGCCAATTTTATAAGGCAATCTCTGGCTCCCTCTTGCTTGCTTGTTTTTTTGTTTTGTTTTGTTTTTTGTTTTTCCTTCTTCTTTTATTGCAACTAGTTGGAAGTGATGTTTTAATTCTAATGGTCACTAGGAATAAACACAGCCACATCAAGCAGGGCTTCTCCAGGAAGGGTGAATGTGGACTCAGGAAAACAAATTGAGGGGCCATCTGGTTCTCGCCCCTGGCTCTGGGCCAGCTTGTTTGGAAATCATTGCTCAGGGACCCAGTCACTGGATTTGTTCTCTCCCTTTGCCTGTTCTCACCCTCTGCATTCAGCCTAGATGGCCTCAACTAGTTAATTTTAGTTTTGCATAGTTAGGAATTAGGGAATGTCTTCTTATTTATTTTTTTAAAAGAATTCCTTTCTCTCTTAGACATTTTTACTTAATTTAAGGAAGGTAATTAGAATCCCATTTTCTCCCAGAATAAAGTAGAAGGTATTTGGATATGGGTTTGTGTTTGGGATTTCTGTGGAGATTTCAACTCAAACCTACACACTTAATAAATATATGTTCTTTCAATATTAGTCACAATATATTACTTTGAAAGCCAAATATGGTTAAGTTTTACATATTAAATTAGATATTCCTTAAGAAAAGAATCAACGTGTGAGTAAATTTTATCACTATTTCTTAGCTATTTCTTACCACATCTTAACCTAATTTGGATCCTATGCCTGATTATCAGGATACTTCTTTCTAAATCACCCTCAACACTGACTTGATAAAAGGCAATCAGTTCAATTCATTGTAATTTACTGATGCTCACTATATGGCCGGTATTGAACTGGGGAGTAGAGATAGGGAAATGAATAAGAAACTGATCCTATGTTAAAGGGGCTCAAATTTAGTCAGAAGGACAAACATACAATAGGACATTAGAGGAGAAGAGTAATTAGGAATTAGTACAGGGGGTGGAAGTATTGGCTTCAAAGGTGGAAGGGGTCTAAGAAAGGCTTCCAGAAGATGAAATGGGTTTTGAAGGACAAAGAGTAGTTTTCCAAATAGGTTTGAAGACAGGATGAATGCAATGGACATAGGTGCAAATGCTTGAAGCAGCCTAGCATGTGCTGGGAACTAGATGTGGAGGCTTGATGGGCAGGTAGAGGCAAAGTATACCTTGGCAGAAATCCCGGACCTTATTCTGTAGGTAATGGGACGATCGTGGAGGTGTCTATGCAGGTAGTGTGGCTGGACTGCTCTGACAACATGTGGAGGATGGAGTCAGGGTGCGCCGTAGAAGACAGGAAGAACAGTGAAGAGGTTGTTGCATTAGTTTCTGCTAATGATGATGAGAATTTGGACAAAATGTTTGTATGTTTGGAATCAAGACTATAATTTTAGAGATATTTGGAAGGACCAGTAGTACTTGGTGAAGAGATAAACTTAAAGGGTTGGTCATCTAATCCCCAACTCACTTTGCAATCTTTGCCACCTTCATGGGGATCACTATGTACTTTGGGGCCCAGGACATCCTGATCCTCTGTGAGCTGAGCGTGCCCTTCTGCTGGGACTCCAAGCGGATTGGCTGTGGGAACTTTGTGCTCCCCCGCTGCTCTTTCTCTGTGATTCTAATCCCACAGCAATGCTATCCAGGCAGTGAAAACCCCAGACTCAGTCTCTTCCAACCTAGGTTTCTCAGGTACTTGTTAGAAGACGAATAGAACAACCTGAATTTTTTCTCTCCATCTGCTCTTTGAGCCTTGAGCTGGCAGTCGCTAACTAGGTATAGCATCATTTAAATACTTTTCAGAAGAACATCTTGAGCTCATGATCTGACTTACTTTACAGAGTTCCATTTATACGCCTAAGTACATATTAGAATAGAATCTCTAAAAAACACATTTTCACAAAACAGGAAACTGAGCAATTCACGAACAGATAGTAATGGGTTTGTTTATTTTTTTAATCACAAATGGAAATGTTTCTGAAAAAATCCATTTTAGCTGTAGCAGCTAGGACACTTTAGATTGCAAATAACAGAAAAATGAACTCAAACTGGATTAGGACCCAGAGGGAATTTATGAGCATATTTGTAGGGATAAAGGCATGGCTCCATCCAGGCAAACAGTGTGGTCAGATGTAGTGGCTACTTCCTGGCCCTCTTCTCCAGGCTGGCTTCATCCTCAGCCTCTGTTTATTCACTGCAAATGGCGGCCAATAGTTCCATGTGAGTGTTGGTGGAAGGAAGGAGTTGGATGGCAAGCTGGTAAAGGCAAGAAATACCTATTCCCCCAGGAAATCCAAAAGTTCTGAAAGTTTCTGTGCTTAGTGAGTCTGTGCTTCATTGGTACACGATGGGTGCTCACTAAATATTTGTTGAATGAATGAATACAGCATGCTCTTAATACCAGAACTGCTACCTGGTTGCCTGAGCCTGAGAAGGGTCAAGAGACATGCCTCTGAGCCATAGGTGCCATCCTTCAGATGTTCTGTAGCTGTGGCATGGAACTCTTGCATTGGACTCTGGTTGTCTGTTTACTCATCTACCTCTCCCACCTTGACTCTAAATCTTTGAGGTCAGGGCCTACGTGTTTCCTCTTTAAATCTTAGGGACCCAGCATAGTACTGCTACAAAGTCTGTTCTCACTAATCATTTGTTGCATATAGGCCTGGACACATGTATGAATAAGTGCATGAAAGAATGAATGAATGAATGAATGAATTCAGTGGCAGCTGTCTGAATTTTTCAGAAAACTATGGTTTCTCTCCCATTTCAATCCTTGTACTCAATCAGTATGCTCTTTTTTAATTTTTAAAATTTTAAAATTTTATTTAAATTCAATCAATTAATTAACATACAGTGTATTATCAGTCTCAGAGGTAGAGTTCAGTGATTCATCAGTTGCATATAACAGCCAGTGCTCATTCCATCAAGTGCCCTCCTTCATGCCCATTCCCCAGTTACCTCATCCCCTCGCCAACCTCCCCAACCTCCCCTCCAGCAGCCCTTGTTTCTTCCCCAAGAGTGGCTTGCAGTTTGTCTCCCTCTCTGTTTTCATCTTATTTTATTTTTGTCTCCATTCCCCTATGATCTCGTATTTTGTTTCTTAAATTCCACATACGAGTGAAATAAGTCAATCAGAGAAAAATAATTATAAGATATCAGTCAATATATTCTCATAGCAATAATGCTCGAAACTTGTCTGCACATTTAAATCACCTTGGGATTGGAGCTGGCATCTTTAAAAAAATTCTGAAGCCCAGGGCATACCCCAGACCAATTAAATCACCATATTTGGAGGTTATATCTGGCAATAGCAATATTTGAAGTTCCCCAGGTGACCCCAGTGTACAGACAACTTTGGAAAGCTGCTCTATGGGTTTACTCAGAAACTTGGTGCATTACAAAGGGCATCGATGATTGCCTTCTCTTGTGGATACTTCTGGTTGTGGTAATCCCCCTGCCATCCCACTTGCCTGGGATCAGGCAAGAATTCTCCAGAGTTCTTATAACCAGGCCTCAGGTATGTCTCTAAGGACAAAAGAAGGTAGGTAGGGAGGGGATGTTTATTAGGTCCTAAAACTAAAATCTGTGGTTGCCTTTTTCATCTGTTTCCCTTTATTCGTACCAGTGCAGAAGCATAAGATGGGACTGACCATGTACCATAATAGTCAACAAATTGGATGCCTTCTCTTGGTCTCACTGGCCTCTTCAAAGCTCAGGTGATGTCAAGAGATTGAGTGAATGGAGTCGAGGTTTTGCGTCTCTCAAACACCCATCTCTGTCAAGGTCAAGTAGCCTACCCCCATGGAAAGCAAACCTTAGAATTTAGACTTCAGCTGTCAGTGAATCTGCAAAAACCATGGATCCAATCTTGTTGCCATTAGATCTTTGCTATTCATAATATAATCAGTGAACTAGCAGCGCAGGCTTCTATTAGGAGCTTCTTGGAAACACAGACTCTCAGGCCCCACCCCAGATCTACTGAACACGACCCTCCGGTAGTATGAATGCACATTTATATTTGAGAAGCACAGCTCTAGGCTACCTTGATGGGAAAACAGAAAAAAAGCTTTGACATTTTCCCCATTGCTCAGAAAAAGTCTAAACATTTTTGCTTCTGTGGGACTTTTGACTATTTTGTGTCTCTACTGAAAAGTGCCCAAGGTACCTATATCCTTTCCTTATGAAGAATAGCCTGGCTGTTAAGGCTTTCAAAACAATGGCAATTCTCCTGTTAATGTCTTGATTCCTGGTCTTTGCATTTGTCTAGAAGAATTCTAGAATCCCTATTTCTAACTGTATTGCTCTAGGAACTACAGTGAAGTGGGAAAAGAATCTGAAGAGACCTACACTGGAGGATTCATGTCCTCATCATATTTCTCACTTCTGTTTGCACTGTAATAGTACCTGGGTTTAGCAGAGAAACAAATGATCTGAATGAAAACGTAATAAATACAAATCTGTTCTTGGCCAAGGGGTTATGAAACAGCCAGGATCTGGGCATAGTAGTGTCATTTGCTTGATTTGTGAAAAGAGGAGTTTGCAGAGATCAGAAGTCAGAGGTCAAAATGTAAAGCTAACTCCAGGCAGAGTGGGAAGGGCTGGTGGGAGCAGGTGGGGTAGTGAGGAGTAGATCAGGAAATTGGGATGAAGGTTCAGTAGTAGGAGGGGCTCCATCCTTCTTGGATATAGAATCCAGAGAAATGAATTTCCACCAGTGTTGGTGTTGCCTTGAAAACCTGAGGGATTTGGGTATGGAAATCCCTGGCATTCTTGGAAAACCTGCCTATAGGAGCTCATCTGTCTGATGGGGAAATGAGCTGTAATAAGAAGTTGGACTTCAGGGACGTTTGAGTGGCTCAGTGGTTAAGAATCTGCCTTTGGCTCATGTTGTGATCCCAGGGTCCTGGGATCAAGTCCTTTGTCTCTCATTGGGCTCCTTTCTCAGCAGAGATCCTTCTTCTCCCTCTGCTGCTCCCTTGCTTATGTTCTCCCTCTCTCTCTGACAAATAAAAGAATAAAATCTTAAAAAAAAAATAGAAGCTGGACTTCAGTATTTAGAATCTAATCTGGATTTAGTTACAAAACTCAACATGTGCATATTAGTCAGCTAGAGCTGCTAAAACAAAGGATCACAGACCTAGTAGCTTAAATAACACACTTTTATTTTCTCACCATTTTGGAGGCTAAAAGTCTAAGATGAAGGTTTCAGCCAGGACTGGTTTCTTTTAAGGCTTCTCTCCTTAGCTTGCATATGGCCATCTTCTGACTGTGTCCTCCCATGGTCTTCCCTCTATATGTCTTCATCCTAACAGCCTCTTCCTGTAAGGGCACCCATCATATTGGGTTGGAGCCTTCCCTAAGGACTTCCATTTCACCTTAATTACCTCCTTAAAGACCCTATCTCCGAATGTGGTCACATTCTGAGGTACTGGGGGTTAGGACTTCAACCTGTGTATTTGGGGGAAGACAATTCAGTTCATAACAATGGTTGAATTACTTAATTAGAATCATAGAAAAAAAGGAAATGAATCTGAAAGATCAGTTAGCCCAGTGTTTCCATTCTGTTTATAAGGAATTAAAAACCATTAGAGATGAAGTTATTTGTTTTCACGCCAAGGATATCAGCATGAGGACTAGAACCCAGGTCTGTCCTGCAGCTTTCCACTCCTTCAGGCCTCTTTTCCCTTGCACAGTCTCCAAGGCAATAGAAGGAAGACTTACACCGGATCACTTCTCAAACTTAAATAAGCTCGTAAGTCATTGGGGTATCTTGTTAGATGCAGATTTGGATTCATTAGGTCTGAGGAGGAGCTTATGAGTCTGCCTTTCCAGCAAGCTCCTGGATGTGGCTGGTGCTGGTATGGTTGCCGTGGCAATGGTCCTCAAACCGTGGCCTCAAGCTGGACCAGCGTCACCTGGAAGCTTTCAGAAATGCACATTCTCAGGCCCGCTGCAGATGTACCAAGTCAGAAGCTATTGTGGTGGGGCCTAACAATCTGGGTTTAATGACTCCTCTCTGACTGATTCTGATGTGTGTTGACATTTAAGAAGATCTTCTCCAGAAAAAATTGTCTTTGACTTTGTTCTGCCACCAAATGATCTGATGGGTTGGTCAAAAGGGCAAGCCAACAGAATCTGGACCCATGATGACTGTGTGTGTGTTTGGGGGTGATGGTGAGAAACACAAAATACCTATATTTTCTTAAACAACACTCTACGTAATATTGCTAGGCAGCCAGGTTTAGGAACCATTCTTCTTGGCTAGACTGTGGAATTGTTCAAGTTGAAATCAGTCATTATAAAATGTTCCACTGATAGTCAGTTGTCCAGGGAGCACTTTGATTAACCGGGAGAACTTCCTTTTTCCTCTCTATTCACTTCATAAGCCCCCAACCTCCTTCTTTTTCAACTGGGTATTCTGCAACTCAGATAATACCTGCCTTTAGCACAATGTCATTGAGCTGAATTTCATTATGTTCTGACATGTTTGCTGTGCAAGTCTGTGATGTTCTGTGGTTTCCCCTTTATGTCAAATTACTTCTCTTCCCCTAAGTTATTAATAGCTTGCCCTTTTGTGTTATCTTTGTCTTTTATCTCCTCCCCATTTCTGCTGTACCTCAGCCCCACTAATTTGCAGGTTTGGAAAAGACATGCTTGGGATAGTTTGCTTGCACAATATAAAGCCAGGGCACCCCATACTAAAGGCAGAGACAGCATCAGAATGGTAAAGATAAAGAAATTTGATAATACTCAGTGTTGGTGAGGTTATAGGAAAACAGGCACTATCATGCACCATCAGGAAAAGTCTAAATTGGCAGAGCCTATTTGGAAAGCAATTTGGTAGTATCTACCAAAACAGTTTTTTTTTTTTTTAAAAATCACATACTCTTTGGTTCAGCGATGCTATTTCCAGGAGTTTATCCTGCAGGAATACCATACAATGCACAAAGATATATGGATAAGAGTGTTCATTGCCAGATTTTTTTTGTAATGCCAAAAAACCCAGAAGCTACTTTACAGTCATCATTAAAAGAAAGGTTAAATGAGTTGTGGTTTGCTTGTGCAATGATAAGTGTTTACTGAGAGAGGTAGTTATGTAAGTGCTGGAGAAAGTGGAAGGACTGGGCCCCAACCAGCTGAGAGTATTATTGCCCAGAGTATCCAGATGGAGCCTTTCCAATATGGCCAGCCCACAGAAACCAAGTTCCTCAAACAGCAGCTCATGGCTCTAAGAGAGTGTTGGATGACCAAGGGAGATGCTGCGTGGCCTTTTATGCCTTAGCCATGATGGGGCGCCTGCGTGGCTCAGTTGGTAAGCGACTGCCTTCAGCTCAGGTCGTGATCCTGGAGACCCGGGATCAAGCCCCGCATCGGGCTTCCTGCTCACTGGGAAGCCTGCTTCTCCCTCTCTCGCTCCCCTGCTTGTGTTCCCTCTCTGGCTGTGTTTCTCTCTGTCAAATAAATAAATAAAATCTAAAAATTATGCCTTAGCCGTGGAAGACATGCGGTCACTTCTGTAATTAGCTAGGGGTGGCAGTGGGTATAAGCCTGCTCCCGGGATATAAACTGTCCCCTTCAGGGGGAGAAGTATCAAGAATTCTTGGCCAGGCACCTGGGTGGCTCAGTGGGTTAAGGCCTCTGCCTTCAGCTCAGGTCATGATCTCAGGGTGCTGGGATTGAGGCCCGCATAGGGCTCTCTGCTCAGCAGGGAGCCTGTTTCCTCCTCTCTCTCTCTCTGCCTGCCTTTCTGCCTACTTGTGATCTCTCTCTCTGTGTCAAATAAATAAATAAATAAATAAATAAATAATCTTAAGAAAAAAACCAGAATTCTTGGCCGCATTTCATAACCACCACACCACTGTTACCTCTAGGGAGTAGGGGTTGGAGGAAGATTTGGCTTTCCATTTTATGGTCTATATTATTTGATTTGTTTAAAATTATTTGCATTAACTTTTGAGATTGAAAGAGAGATAAAGAAGAAGAAAGTATTTGAAGAAACAGTGAGGCCAGTGGTAGAAATTTGCAAGTGGAGAGAGGGATGGAATAAGAGGAAGAAAGGAAGGAGGGCCAGGGAAATGAAGCACAGACAGAGACAAATATGGCTCTGTGCTGATACTGGGTGTGCGGGATAGCCTTCTGCCAACTGCTCCACATTAAGTGCTCTTGAAGATACTACTCATCCTTTAAGGAACAATTTGAATATCATCTCTTCTTGTATGATCTTCTTGGTCCCCTCGCACGTACTGTGGTCCCTCCCTCCATCACATGTCCATCATCACCATTGTGTGATAGACTCACAAACAGTGTCTACCGTCCGTACTCTCTTGGATATTGGAGTAGACTTCTATGACCCTCCCAAACTGTCCTTAAGACCTGAAATATTTTGTTCATTTTCTAACATCCCACATTACTCACTACCATGTTGTACAGTACACCGTGGGCATTCCATAAATATTTCCTAAATTAAAAAATCTCTTATTTAACAAACACTTTCCCAGCATTTACAACATGCTAGGTAATGCCTTCAAGTATCAACTCCTTCACTCTCTCATAACAACCCCCTGAGACAGGTGCCGTGATCAGTTTCATTTCATGGAAGACAAAATGGATGCACAGAGAAGATAAAGAACAAAGCCACACCCTAAGAAATGGTAGAGCTTGGAGATAAGTCAAACAACTTGGCTCTAGCTTCTGTCCTCTTCTGATTGCACTTTCCTGCATCCATGCATAATATAGCACATTTTTAGGTTTCTCCATTCAAAGAGAGTCAAGAAGAGCATCTCATTATATTTTGTAAAATGTCCCAGCAACCTGCAGAATTGAAATTCCAGATACAAACTCTCTGGATGGTGGTGCAGTAATAGTAGAATGGTACTCAGGGTAGTGATTAGAGTCTTAGTCATTTAACCTTCTCTGTGTCATCATTGACTTCAGCCTCGACTCGACAAGGCCTCCCAGGTAGGATGCAAAGCTCCCAGAACTATGATCAATGGCCCAGAAGTGTCTACAGGGAGGACATTATAGAAACGTGTGAAGAAGTCACTTAAAAAAAGGGAACAGAGCCTCAGAAAACTGCTTGGATGTGGGTAGGAGATAATTTGAAAGAAATAATTATGGATGGAGTGTGGAACAATTCTGTGGTTGAAAACTCCCAAATAATGAGGTCACAAATTTATTTTTACCCACTTATCCTCTCCATGATTTCAGAGCTACTATTGTATGAAGATAGAGCAATAAACAGAAAACCATTTCAGTGTTTATCATGGCCCCTATTAGAACAGAGCACGGAACTTGGGCAAGCTGCTCATTGCCAAAATGTTATGAAGTCGGAAGGAAATAGGGTGGTCAGTTTCATGGAGACCAACTCAGCTTCATTGGGTTTAATTTAGAGGTAGGAACTGGTACAAAGTTTAATCAAACACTGAAAGGCTTTGTAGGAAGTTGTAGTCATTCTATTTTGCCACGAGTGTCCACAGACAGAAAATAAAAATATAGGAGTGTTGAACATTAGCCCTCTCGCTTGCTTATTGCTTTTTATCATCTAAACAACTCGGTGCTAATTTCTAACATTCAACATTTATGGACTTCCAGGAACTCATAAATGTCACATCAGGCTGCCTCTTGGTGAATTTTTAATCAAGGGGGAGAATCTCAGCTACAAATAGACCAAGAATCAAGAGGCCCAATATTGATCGGTCAAAGTGGCACTTATGAACTTGAGGTTGAAGAAGCTTGGATAAGAGGATGCTGGACTTTCCATGGCCCCAGAGCCATCTTATCCCATCAAGTGCAGGTGAATATCAGATCCCCCAAGAGTAACTGAATAGCAGCAAGAATAGGAAGTCTACTGAACGCCCATACTAACAGCAGTGACTGTGAGAAAGAAAAGCTGAAACTCTGGCTGTCACACTCCAATACCAAATCAGATTGTACTGTTCTTCCCCACTGAGGGCAGAAGTTCTCCATGGGTGGCATGGGCCAAGGCCAAGGTTCTCTGGCTCTTCTGCTCCTCAGTCTGAGGCCTTGAGTCGTCCCTGGCGAGACGTAGAGCATTGTTCGTTATGTCAGAGATCACTCAGCCCGGTGAATGATGTGTCTCACTAATGCCAAGCCATGAATCATTGGTCTGTGGTACTGTAAAATTAACATGCACGGCTATAAATAACTCATCTGTAATGGGCTGTCATTGATGGCTTTTTGGAAGGTTTGACTCAGGAGTAAGGGTTTTAATGACTGTAATTGAAATTAGATGAAAAGCATCAGTATTGGGCTTTTTTCTGACCCATGTGAGGACAAATTCCATCATATGTCAAAACAATTATGCTATGTCAAACCTGCGGGACACAAGGCCCTCGTGCCTCTCCTCCAGCACCTTCCCACAGCGGTCCCTTCGTGAGTGACGGACACCTGCTTGGCTCCTGAGTGCTGTTCCTTCACAGAGGGACTGACCCGAGCCAGGCATGCTGGAGGAGCAGCCCGCTCCCCCCCAGCTGCCAGGTTAGAGCTATTGCCGGCAGGAAGAGTCAATATTATGGATAACAAGGCCTTCCCTTCGTGCTGCAGACTATGGCTTAGCAAGCTCTTTCATGGCCATTTTCTTTTCCTTCTTTCTTTTTTTTTGGTAAAGATATTTGCTTATTTGACAGAGAGAGACATAGTGAGAGAGAGAACACAAGCAGAGGGAGAGAGGGAGGGAGAAGCAGGCTTCCCGCTGAGCAGGGAGCCTGATGTGGGGCTTGATCCCAGGACCCTGGGATCATGACCTGAGCCGAAGGCAGATCCTTAATGACTGAGCCACCCAGGCACCCCCATGGCCATTTCCTTTTCTTTCTTTTTTTCTTTTTTAATATTTTATTTATTAATTGACAGAGAGAAAAACAGTCAGAGAGGGAATGCAGGCAGGGGCCCTGAGAGAGGTAGAAGCAGGCTTCCCGTCGAGCAGGGAGCCCGATGCAGTGCTCAAACCCAGGTCTCCAGGATCATGACCTGAGCTGAAGGCAGAGGCTTAATGACTGAGCCACCCAGGTGGCCCCCATGGCCGTTTTCTAATTTCATTCTCACCAAGGCTGCGGGAGAGCCGTCAGATGTTATCGCTATTACCATCCTTGGGTATCTGAGAAGGATGGAGGCTTAGAGAGCTGAGGACTTGCCCAAGGTCACAGAGCTAGTACGTGATGAAGCAGGAACTGGGCACCTGTGATCCAAAGCCTGTCCACACCCCAGGGCTTCCTAACCAGGAGTCTACTGGTTGGAGTCAAATCCCTCCCTCCTTTCATCTGCCCAGTGTACTTCTGCCTTCTGTGAAATACTTGGCCTGAAGTCGTCCCAACAGGTCTTGCTTCTCCATCATTAACAGGAACAAAGAGACAGCTGAGGACAAAAGCAAATGTGGTATGTTTTTGACTGACTGGCTCGGATTTGGAACAGCTTTTTCTAGTACAATTTGAGTTATGAGAGGAGTTTCCAAGCAAGTTAGTGAAGAATTTCTGAAACGGGCTAGATGGTGCTTCAGTTCTCTCTTTTCATTTTGCTGCTGGTATGAGACCGAGATTTGAGTTTCATTTCAGGCGATGCTGGAAATTACGGTTTCAGGCTCACAAGGAAAATTCCCCAGATCAGAGCTCAAGACCCCAGAGCATCCTCATTCTCTGAAGCCCAGCCACCTCTCGGTTCCCTAAAAGCAGATGCAGCTCTGCATAGAGATTGCCTGGTCCCCAGCATGTGTCCGACGAAGGAGGGGCTCTGAAGTCACGGCCAGTCCCTTCGGCCTCGTGGAGGCTGTTGCCGGCCTTGCTCTCAGGAGGCAGAAAACCTTAGAAGCAGTGGAAACCATATGCTTCGGCCATTATCTTCTGAACCTCTAGGCCCCAGACAATTAGTCAGAGTTGCTGAGCCCACGTGTGCCTCCAGCCCTAACATCTTCCCGCTCCAGCCCGCACCAAGCCAGCCGAGGTTTGCAAATGAGCGCGCAGCATACCTTTGTTCATACAGCGTGTCACCATTCCCCACCTGGAGACGGCTCCGTAATCCTCCTGTGCCAAAATAACAGGTCCCGCATAGGATTGCGTACATGGTCTAATTACACGTAACAAAACATCTCCTCTCAGGAGAGAACGAGTGTTTGGTAGTAAATTAAGAGTTGCAAAAACCACTGTGCCCGTGCTGATTAATCCAGTCCTCTAGCAATGCAAAAGGATCCTTGAGAAATGGGTGTGCAGTTTGATGACAATTATATGCCCATTGTTGGGACTTTTCTTGTGCACTGGCTGTTGTGTTAGGGGAGGGAATATGACGGAGATGTCCGAGGAGATTCATCCTATGTTGTGTTGATGGGATGGAAATTGCTTTGAAAAAAACACGAATACTTATTAAATGGATAAAACACCAGGGAGCCCACCTGCATGGGCTTTTCAGTCCCTCTAGCTGCAGTTCAGATGGGATAGCATCTGTGCAAGTTGAAATCTTGATTCAGATTTGCTCTTAAGCATTGTGGATTTATCTGATTTTATTTTTCCTTACCCCTTTCAGCACCACGGTCAGAGAGCCACTCTGGGCTCCAGTCTATGGGGACCTTATTGATTAAAGGGAAGACAGAACAAACACATTAGAAAAACAGAAAAACATGCTTACAGCAAATTGCAACTACAAAGATAATCCGTGTGTGTGTGCGGGGCGGGGGGCTTTGGGGAGGGCCGCATGGATGATCACGCACATACACTCTATGATTAATACAAAGTTTCTGAGCTTCCAAAGAAGATCTGTGTTTGAAATTTTGGATTTGTCACTTTGCAGTGCCCACTTGACCTCTCCGGGCTTCAGTTTTCTGAAATTCTTTCTTTTTCTTTCAAAGTAATCTCTATACCCAGTGTGGGGCTCGAACCCACAACTCTGAGATTAAGATTCACACGTCTGACCAACGAAGCCAGCCAGGCACCTGGTGGGCCTCAGTTTTCTAATCTGCAACATGGGATTAATGATTAATTCTGCCCTTCCTACTTTAGGGGTTATTGCAAAGATCATATAGAAAAACAGATGTGAAACTGCCTTGCAAATGGAAAAGCATTATACAAATGTCATTTTCCCTCATGTTAGTAGTGTATAGCACCTAGCAAGTGTCTAATAAATGCACTAGTTGCTGGATGGGTAGACAGATGCTAAAGGGTAAGAATGGAGTTATTTGAAACATTAAAAAAAAAACTTAGAAGAAGTTTGTTATAAATCATGGATTTTTAATAGACTTTTTAAATGGGAAGGGGTGTGGAGATTTGCTAGCTAGGAAGAGCATAGGGATATTCCTGACTGTAGGGATGAGTGGGAAGAGCATATTTCCTTGGCTAGAATCTAAGTGGAGTAGAGTAGAAGTTGAAAGAAATTAGCTAAAGGATGGAGAAAAGGAGAAGAATTAACGGAAGCCTGGGAGGTCAGAGGTTAGGTGCTGAAGTGAAGCTTGTCTTCCAGCATGAGCATCTATCCAAAGATGGTCATCCACACAAGAATGTACATCTATGCAAGAATGGGCATCCATGCAAGAATGGGTATCCTTCCAAAATGGGCATCCATGCAAGGTCTACAGCATCGTTGCAGGAGAAATGCAAGTATGTGGTTGGTGATCAAAAAGCAGACTAGTTCAAGTAAAGAAGTCTAGTTCAAGTATAGAATCCAGAACTCCAATGCTTCCCAAATCTTTTGGTGAAAATTGGGGGAAGTGGAAAGGAGATAGGGTGGGATGAGTTAGGCTTGATCATGAATTAGAAGTCTACCATGCACTAAAGAAATGACTATTGGAAAGTCCCATCCCAATCAAAGGAATGGAGCTGTTCAAGGGCCTTGGTCTGGAAGTGGTAAAATCCCCAGGGAAATGCACAGTGGCTTGTGAACTTTCCAGGAGAGCCATCCCCCCCATCCCCTTTAGCATGTGTACTTCTACCGAGTTGTAATCCATAAAGATGAAAAAAAAAATACATTTCTGCTACAATGGAGGGAACTTCTGTGGGAAGAGAGTTGTGTTTTGAATGTTTTAATATACAGAAATTGACACCCATCTACTTCAGTATTCAAAAGCCCTCTCTTTGGAACAGAATAACAATGCTTTCTCCTCTATATTTTCCTTGCATACTGTCACAGAACTGCTGTTGAGAAGCAAATCCTTCTGTTGCAGTCCTTTATTTTTACCTCCCCCCCCACTTTGCAAATCACTTTCTTTCTCTCAAAGATTAAAGGGTGGCAAAAGCTGCTAAGTGACTCAGAAATGGACCCTCTGAGTCAACAGATCTGCCCCCATGTATCTTTGAGTCATAGCTACTAATGTTTCTTGATACAATCCAGTTTGCTTTTGATTTTTTTCTTTCGATTTTTTTTTTCTTTCCTGATAGCCGAGCTTACAGAAAAATGTCAGTGCTCGGGGATAGGAGATTTTGCCCTGATGAATGAGCTGCCCCTACCATGCGGGGAGCTCCCAGCCAAAGAGCACAAATGTGAAGTGCAAGCATGAATATGACATGACATGTTCATTTTGTTCCGGGTATCCCGTTGCTCCTACTGCCACGACACTGTTGAGGGCTGTGAGTGCTACCGAGAGTGCCTCCATGAGTTCTAGGCAGCCATTTACCTGTGGTGATGACCACCCCTTCTCTGCATGTGTATATCATAGTACAGAGAGGACAGTGGAGCTTCAAATCCAGGTCCATCCCTTGCATTGAGGCTTTCGGACAGGTCAGTCTGAACCTCAATTTCTCATCTGTAAAATAGAATGAAAATGCAAAACCTTTGGAAGGTATGGATTATTGGCAAAGAGTGATAACTTATCCATGCTTGACAAGTAAGGGTCTTTCCATAGGAAGGGTCTTTCCACAGATATGCACTCGCTTTCCTCCTCTTTCATTAAAAGCACCTCTCTCTCTCTCTCTCTCTTGTTTTCTCTGTCTGCACAGGCAAAGTCTCTGTGGTCGGATACAGAAGAACCTGGCAGTCCTGATGGCTTCCAGAGAAATCTGATAGAAGAGGGTGATTTTATTTTTTACCATATGACTTCTGGTTAATTTGAAATTGTTGTCATTAACATACGTTTTTTAAAACTATTAAGCAAAATCTGTAATTTAGAAACTCTGAGTTCCCAACCCTCAGTCTTATCTATTATTATTTTTTTCCAGCGTCTTCTCTTCCTTTCAGGGTTTGGCAATATCACACTGAACAGGCACAGGAAGAAAATTCTCTAACTGTTGGTTTCTGTGGCTTTTTTTAAAAAAAAAAGATTTATTTATTTTTAGAGAGAGAGGACAGAGAGTAGATTTAGGGGGAGGGAAAGAAGAAGAAGGAAAGAGGATCCCAGACAGACTCCTCACCGACTATGGATCCTGTGTTGGGGCTCAGTCTCATAACCCTGAGATCACAACCCTGAGATGACGACTCTGAGATCACCACCCTGAGATCATGACCCCGAGAGCACGACCAGAGCCGAAACCAAGAGTCGGAGGCTGAACCAACTGTGCCACCCAGTACCCCTCGATTTCTGTTTTGACATGCCTAGTATTGACTGTGGGACTTCTTGAGGGCAGAAAGCCTTCAGATACAAGAAGCTCTAGGAAATTCTTCTTAATAAAGGATTAGACAATTGGGCAGCCATTTGGGAAAACAAAAATAGATCCATATCTCACACCATCTTCTAAAATATCCTCCACATGGATCAGAGATTTAAATGTGGAAAACAAAAAAGAGAAAAGAAACCACACAAGTGAGCGAATTTCTTTATAATCTGGGTATGGAGAAAGTCCTTCCAATCATGATTGAAAATCCAGATTTAAAAAGAAAAAAGACTGATAAATGTTATATTTTTTTATTTTTTATTTTTTAAAATGTTATATATTTTAAAAAATATTTAAGTATTTTTTAAAATCCTTAAGATTTTGCATAGCAACCCCCCCCCCCCAAACAAAGCCAAAAGAACAAAGCACAAACTTGGAGAAAGTATATGCAATATATTACAGAGAAAGGGCTAATGCCTCTGTAATACCAAGGAATATTTGAAAATGCAGAAATGAAAGTCTGAAAACTAGAAAGAAACATGAGCAAAAGAAGCAGATTTCTTAGGGAACAATATACACAAAGGGTCTTTAAATATTTTTAAAAACTGTTCAAACTTATTATTAATAAGGGAAATGTAAAATAAAAGTACACTTTAGTGCTATGTTTTATCTGTCAGATTGGCAGAATTCAAGAGGTCGACAACACACACTTTGACGAGGCTATAGGGAAACAGGCAGGCTCATAAATATTGTGGATGAGAAAGTAAAATGATCAGTCTCCATGGAGGAAAATCTGGCATATTGAACAAAAGTTTGCATTTGCTTTTTGAGTTAGCAATTACTCTTGTTGGGATTTACCCTGAGATACATATCCACAAATATGAAACATTCATGATAAGATTATTTATTGTGATGCAGTTTGTTGTAAGAAGACATTGGAGTCAGCTTAAATACTCTTTCATAGAAGATATGGTGAATAATCTATGGTATATCTGCACTAGAGAATATACACAATGTAAAAGAGAATGAAGAACTCTCTATGAAATGGTAGGAAATGATTTTCAGGATATGTCAAGAGTAAGAAGTAAGATGTAAATGAGTAAATATAGTAGGTTACCTTTTATGTAAGAGGGAAATGACAACATGTGTACTTATTTCCTTGTTTTTTCAAAAAGTAATGCAGAATGAATGTCTGGGTGGCACAGTGGACTCGGTTTTGGCTCAGGTCATGATCTCAGGGTCGTGAGATCGAGCCCCATATTAGGTTACATGCTCAGCATGGAGTCTGCTTAGGACTCTCTCCCTTTCCCCACAACCTCACCAACACCTGTCATTTCCTGGCTCGTTAATTTTAGCCATTCTGAGGATGTGGGGAAAGGGGAACCCTTCTACACCATTGGTAGGAATGCAAGCTAGTGCAGCCACTCTGGAAAACAGTATGGAGGTTCCTCAAAAAGTTGAAAATAGAGCTACCCTATGACCCAGCAATTGCACTCCTGGATATTTACCCCAAAGATACAAATGTAGGGATCCAAAGGGGCACATGCACCCGAATGATTTTAGCAGCAATGTCCACAATAGCCAAACTATGGAAAGAGCCTAGATGTCCATCAACAGATGAATGGATAAAGAAGATGTGGTATACATATACAATGGAATATTATGCAGCCATCAAAACCCCTCCACAAATCTTGCCATTTGCAGTGATGTGGATGGAACTACAGGGTATTATGTTAAGTGAAATAAATCAGTCAGAGAAAGACAATTATCATGATATCACTGGTATGAGGAATTTGAGAAACAAGACAGAGGATCATAGGGGAAGGGAGGGAGAAGTGAATCAAGATGAAACCAGAGAGGGAGACAAACCATAAGAGACTTAATCTCAGGAAACAAGGGTTGCTGGGAAGGGAGTGTGGGGGGAGAAGGGAGTGGTTGGGTGATGGACTCTGGGGAGGGTTTGTGCTATGGTGAGTGCTGTGAATTGTGTAAGACTGATGAATCAAGACCTGTGCCCCTGAAACAAATAGTATGCTATATGTTAATTAAAAAGAAAGACTGTCTCCCTCTGCTCCTGCCTCCTCGCTAAAATAAATAGATAAAAATATAAATAAAACATATATAAATATTATTTATTATTTATATTATATAGTATTATATAATTATACAGTATTATATAATTATATATTAGATATAAATATATAAATAAAAATAAAAATAAAAATATATATTTAGAAAAGTAATGCAGGAAGCATGAACCAGAAACTATAAAAAACAGAGATTACAGAGATTACAGAGAATTATTAATCAAGGATTATTAGGGGTTATAGTGAGACTTCTTGGAATATATCTTCATATAATTTTGACTTATAAATCATATGAATATTGCTTATATTTTAAAATAAAATTACATCATTAAGGATAAATACAAAGCCAGTCATACATAATGAAACAAAGGAAGCCAACCAAATACCAAACTGATAGCACAAACGTACAGAAAATAAATCATTAATTCAAAACATTCAAGCACAGAGTTTCAACTGTATATTCTGAGTGGGTTATAAAAAAAAAAGAACTGTAAGGACACCTTGAATTTACTTAGTGGGTCTGCTGCCTCTAAAGTATTGGTACAGTAACGCCAATCATTTTGAGTGTGTTGTAGGACTAAACAAATGAATTAAACGCATTGATGGTGTTAGGATCAAGGCAGAAAGGAGTATAGAAAGATATGATAGATAGGGAAAGAGGAGAAAGACTTTTGTAATGCTGGCTTTGAATGGAAGGAATCACTGTGAACTCAGGTTACACCCAAAAAGTCTTTGAAGCAAAACTCCAGTAACAATGAACTCACCAGGCACCCAGATCTTATACCTAGATATCATTCCCCTGTGAAAGAAACCCAGGCCTGGAATCAGGATCAAGTTTCTGAGAAAAAAAAAAAAAGGAAAGAAAAAAGCAGGGTTCCTTGGAGAAATGGCTAATTACAGGTCTGCAGCTTGAGACATCTTGTTGTACCAGAAACCAAAGACTATAGTTCAAAGACCAAGGGGGCTCTGGATGAGATCCCAGAGCTGGCTTGAATGGCTTGAAGGGGTTCTCCCAGGTCACACTTGAGACAGTTTGAGTGTGAAAAAGAATAGCAATGGTAATAGATTATAATACCATGAAAAAAAATAAGTCCAAAGTGATAGTGCAAAATTGAGACAAAATTTAAAAATTAAAAATAAAATAGCACAAACCACACAACGTCTGTATTCTAGTCACATTGCACCAATGTCAGCTTCCTGATTTTGATAAATGTACTGTGTAGGATGTTATATTTGGGGGAAGCTAGGTGTCGGATAGATACATGGAGCCTCTGGAATATTTATGTAACTTTTTGTGGGTCTATGATTATTTCGAGATCAAAAATTAGCCAATAAGCCTGTATGTGCATGGATGGTGGCATGGTGTTCTTTGCAGAGGAATGCTAGCCTGTCTATGTAGAACTGACAGAATTTGAAGAATCACGACTTACAATCACTAGTGCAATAATTCGTGCAAAGATCATTAATGAAGTAATGATAAATCCCCTGGGGACAGGCTGCTTGAGAATCGGTTATTCACATGGTCTCACCCCATAGATCACTTATTATCTACAAAGAATAGGGGATTTTTTGTGGGGGGAAAATCTGGCAGTCATCACCTTAACCAAATGACAGAAAAAGAATAGGCTTGCTTGACTGTCTCATTCATTCTTGCTCCAGAAGCTTCCATGTCCTGTGGGATCATTATCAAAGCTGAAACAAAATGCCGTTATGAGCTTCCTGATAGAGAGGGGATGAGAAAGCTACAATATGACCTATGTAGTGCATATACCACATATGTCTATTCCAAATTTGATAGTGAAGAGAGAGACACCCAAATCTAGACTATAAGATATTCTACAAGGCCCGAGACTGGGTGCAAAACTGCCCATCATGAAAGACCAAAAAAAAAAAAAAAAAAAGAAAGAAAGAAAAAAGAAAAAGTAGGAGACTGTCCTAGATCAAAAGACTAACCAGACTAAGAGAATGAAAATATGAAAATGACATGGAAAGAGGATTCGTGATTAGATTCTGGATCAGAAAAAATGTTATAGATGGTTACTAGGACAGTTGGGGACATTTTTACATGGGTAGTCTATTACATGATATTATTGGATCAATGTTTTGGGAGGTAATGTCTTGGGAGTGAAAAAAAAAGATTATATTTATGTAAGATTATGCCTAGTTTTGAGAAGGTACCTGCTGACGTGTTTCAGGGATCAGACCTCAAAATATCCGTAACTAATCTAGCAAAAACATTAAGAACTATCTCAAGCAAATACAGGAAAATGTTAGCAATTAGTGAATGGAGTGGAAAGAAAGTATACACATATTCATTCCTGTTATACTTTCAAGCTTCTACAGGTTTGAAAATTTTCAGAATAAAAACCTGGGGATGATACAGTTAGATGATATTAGTTTATCCATAAACTCTCTTTTTTCTGTATCCAAATTGGAATTCCTTCCCTCGCAGCTCATCCCTTCCCCCAAGTCTTAGCATGGTGCCGCAAGAGTTGCTTGGAACTTCATGACCCACTGGAGACGAGGCTTCCAACGAGTCTACAGAGAGGGCTGGCCGCCAGCTGCCACCCCTGGGCTGTGCTGTCACACCAGCAGGGACCATTATGAAAGATGTTTTGGCTCATCACTGAACTGAGGACAGCATCTGGGGAGTTATGGGCCCTTGGTGGCCCAAGGCTTGCTGAGCCCTTCAGCCTTAGAGAGCCGGTCCCTAAGAGTATCAGCTGGTATACCCGATAATGTGTTTCTGCTCAACAGTCAAAGCTGCCTCAGCCTTCCCTGTAAAATGGTGGACTGCAAATAGAGTTGATTGTTTCCAGGAACATGTACCCTAGTCATCTTAGGAGGGATCCACACGTTTCTGTGAAATATTCAAATCATGAGTCACGATCATCTAGCCTGCCAATGAAGTAACCAATAAGTGCATCTACTCAACAAATACATATGGGGTGGTCTGCATTGCGCTGCATTTTGAGGCTGTGAGAATACATAGGCACCGTCTGTGCCAGCAAGGACTTTAATATGTTTTTGGGGAAATGGAGACAGCAGATCACTACATAATAACCGGTAAATGCGTGAGTAATTTGCATATGGTAGCCTTGAGGTGGTACATCTGAATTGGGAGGGGAAGGCGTGGGAGATGGTTTCCTGGAGTGGGTAAAACATTTTCCTTCAGCTGTAAAATCATTTCCTTTTGTCCTCAGAAGAGAAAATGAATCCGGAGCTGGGATCCACAGCAGGAGGAGTGGGGTGGGATGGTTTCCAAAAGCTTCATTTAGCTACTTTCTATTATCTCTCTATTTTCACTGAAGTGACCACCTCATCCCTATTTTGCCTGAGAGTTTTCCTGTTTTAGTACAGGAAGTCCTGAGTCCCAGAAAACCAGGAATCCCAGGCAAGTTGGGACAGGTGGTCACTCTACGACCCTCCCACCCCCACCTCCGAAACTTGTGTTACAAAGGATCAGGTGCAAAGAACAAACCAGATAACATTCTAGCTCTGAAATGCGAAGGCACAGCCAACAATGGGAACATTTCTCCAATTTCCATACAGAGCAGACACAGAGAAAAACCTGGTGGCTATGAGGATTGTTCTTCAACTCAGAACCCTTACTCCTGCTCTTCCTTTCTCTTCGAAAGTCCCCCTCTACAGCCCATCCACACACCCAGATCCTATGCACCCTCCAGTCCCAGCTGAAATCACATTTCCTCTTTGAAATCTTGGTCAATCATCCTAGCTGAAAGTCATCTTCTCCTCCTGAGAAATATAATCGTGCTTATTGTCTGTGCACTCATGTGGTACATATCACCTCTTATTTTAGAATTAGGAAGAGCCTCAGAGAAATCATAGGGAAGCTGGAGATTTATTCATTCATGTGTAATTCATTCATTCTTCCATCTGTTTGTAAGGAGGCCCCAAGCATTGTGGTAGACACTGGGGACTCCAAGATGAATCGGGTTCTGTCCTTCCAGAGCCCACCGTTGGCTAGGTGAGATGGCCGGCGACGAAGGTAATTATGACACAGTAATGCATGCTGTGACAGAGGCTAGAGTTGTCAAACAGCTGTCACTGGAGTGTCAGTGGAGTGGCACTATGCCGTACACGAAAGGGTTACAAGGGCCTTGCAGAGATTGCCATCAGGTTAGTGTCAGAGGCAGATATAAAAGCACTCTATTTTAATATCATGCGGTAAGTGTTACCAAAAATGCGAGCTCAAGGTCTCTGAGGACACAGGTGAGGAGCACTGAACAAAGCCAGGGATTGGATTGGGAAGGCTTCTTGGAGGACCTGGCAACTTGAGCTGACCAGCTGGCGTCTGGGACTAAGATGATGAGGGCAGTGGGGACAGGGAGGGATTGGCAGATCAGAGATAGATTGAGCAGAGCAAACCAGTAGAACTTTGTGATTCATCGTTGCTGCAGAGAAAGTAATTTCAGACCTTCTTGCGTCTTCCGAAAATTCGTGTACAAGACCCTGCCCTTGGTGGGCATTTAACGTCTATCTGTTGATTGATTTCGGGGAGACAGCAGAAGCTAGAAAAGGGTGTGGTTTGATTATCCAGGAGGATCTTATGGCCAGAGTTTGTTGGAGTATATTTTATGACAAGTTCAAGACAAAGGGTTAAACAAGCAATGTGTCCCAAACTGAGAGACGTTACTGAAGTCTTGTGTGTACACGTGTGTCTATATGAATCATAACATGGAACAAGTTCAGGAAATGCCTCTGCAGACGCCTCTTGAGAGGAAGCTGTGGCTTGAGGGAAAATGGGGGGGGGCGTCCAACAGGAAGAATCCTTCTCTTTAGGCCTTTGTCCTGTTTCCTTATTCTAAGTCCCATCCTTATACTTTCCTTGTTTCTTGTTTTGTTTTTATTTTTATTTTAAAGATTTTATTTATTTATTTGGGAGAGACAGAGTGAGAGAAAGCATGAGAGAGGAGAAGGTCAGAGGGGGAAGCAGACTCCCCGTGGAGGGAGCCCGGGATCATGATCCAAGCCAAAGGCAGTTGCTTAACCAACTGAGCCACCCATCCTTTTAGTAATGATGAAGAATTAAGTCAAATTAAAATATGTAAGTGTCTTATCTTCTCATCCTTTCTATCCCAGTGCACACACTCAACACACACACACACACATACACACACACACACACACACACATCGCATGTTTATCATCTGTGCAGAACTCACCTGTGCTTTCTGTAGTCCGATTATAAATCCTCGTAGTTGGGAGTGGCATGGACCCCCACACATGGGCTTCACTACATATGGCTTGATGTTGGCCTCTAGGGTCATGACCTCCGTGCCTCAGATTTGAAGGGAAGGTGCTAGACATTGCTGGATTCAAATGTCCAGCTCCCATCTCAAGTTCCTTGGCCCTGTCCCTGAATGGCTAAGAGGGGTGGGAAGGTCAGGGATCACAGGGCAGAGTCTCCCTGCTGCCTTGGCATCTGTGCCAGAGCCTTCCCAAAGCGCTTCTCAATCTGTTCCTGTCTGTGTGCGCCTCCCACTCCCACCCCTGCCTGCTGGGCACTCTGGCAGCCTCAGCAAGCCTTAAAGCTGGGCTTCCGAAGCCCGCCGGGCGGAACAACTCTGGGCCCCTGTGAAGCCTGACTGGGTGGCGAGGGAAGACCGGGTTGGGGTGCTCCCCAGAAGCTGGGTCTGCGAGGGCACCTGCTAGTGTCTGATCCTGTGACCTGGGTCTTGAGAAATCCAGAATCTTCCCTTGTTACTGTGACACCTGCATCTGGGGACACTGTGGCCAGGACCTCAGTGATGCCCCTAAGTTATGAAGAGCGTAGTGCTGACCTAGGAATCAGGTGCTGTCCAACACTCCCTCCGCGCCGTCGCGGGCTCGCGGCATGACTTGCCGCGACATAGAGCGACACCCACAGAATATTCATTGCGTCTTTCCAGGAGGGAGGCGCCGGGTATGCGCCCTATGTGACCATTTTATTTAATTCCACCAACACTGCAGGACAAGACTCTGCCGTCCGTGCTTCACGGCAGAAGAAATCAACTCTCAGGGAGGCCAAGGCACCTCATCCAGGGCCTCAGGGCCGGGAAGCAGCAGTCAGGATGTGACTTCTCGTTTGCCCAGCTTCAGAGCCTCTGCTCTCCCGTCCGCCACCACGTGTGCAAGACCTCGTTAGCACTGGGCCATGGAGGGTAGTGATTTGTATCAGAAATCTATTGTATGGACCCTTTTAGATTGTCAACTGCTTGAGAGTAGAGATCATGCCTTACGATTGTTTTAGGTGGTAGGCTCATTACCTGGGAAACGGGGATAATCTTTCCATTTCTTCTCAAATGAGGCAATTCAAATAAAGTCCACGGGAGCCTTTGGAATTTGGGGGAGAAAGCAGATCCGAGGCCCGAGGTGAGAAGATGGGCCCATGTGGTCCCCCTCGAAGGACACCCTCTGCCTTCTGAATGCCCTCTTAGAGCTTATTCCGTTCTCCTGCAGATTCCTCCCGGAGCTCAGTGTCAGATAAACAGTCTCTCAAATTTCTTACATGTTATGAGGCATCACAGATGACTCCGTATAATCAAATATGCCATCCCACATCTCATTTGTAATTTCGCAATTTAGCTCTCTGCGCCATTTAAGCACACATAGAGCCTCTAGAGAAATCCTTATTTTTTTCCTAAAGCTTTTATATGTGAGCTTTGTGCTGATTTTGGTCTTTGCTGTGTCTAATAAGATTCTTGCAAACTTTTCTCATTACGAAAGGCTTTATAAAATTTAAAGAACGATGGAAATAAGCCTCGGCCTAATACAAGTCAAGGTAGGCCAGGGAAGCATCAGGCAGGAGGCCCAGATGAGGAGCTGAATGTTCTTTTTCCTCTTCATGTCTATTCCATTTGTGTTCAGTTTGCGTGGGTCTCTAGGGAATGCCGCGGCGGCTCTACAATTACGCAGCGCCTTGCCTGCAAAACAGAGCTCATGGTCGCATTTGATCTGAGCGTTACGACTACCCAGCGAGCCAGGCAGGGCAAGCGTTATCATCCCCATTTTATAGATGAGAACACTGAGGCTGGCTCATGGATTGCCCAAATCCCCGAAGCTAATGCTAATTATTAATTAATTAGTGACCTGCGAGTTTAGGGATCAAACACAGATCTTTCGATAAGATATTCGGTGCCTTCCTTCCTAGAGGCAGTTCTTTTTTTTTTTTTTTTTTTGAGGTTTTTTTAATTTTTTAAAAATTTTTTTCAGTGTTCCAAGGTTCATTGCCCATGCCCCACACCCAGTGCTCCATGCAGTAGGTGCCCTCAGTACCCACCACCAGGCTCTCCCATCCCCCCACCTCCTCCCTCCAAGTTGTTTGTTTCTGTGTCCAAAATCTCTCATGTTTCGTTTCTTTCCCTGAATTACCCTACTTCCCTAGAGGCAGTTCTTTGTAGTTGCTGAGCTGAGATGTCGAAGATGAGGCTGTGACCTGGGACGATGATACCCATGAGTCCTCGAATCCATCTATCCCTTCCCGGCCCCATCACTATTCTCCAAGCCACGGCAATGCTGCCTCTCACTTGGGTCCCTGCCAGAGTCCTAAGTTGGTTTTCCCTACTTTCAGTCTTGACCCACCCACATCCAATATCCACAGTGCAGCACAAATGACTTTATTAAATAAAAATGTTCTCATCAGGTTCTGCAGCTTTAAACACTTTTATGACTCCTTGGGTCTCCGGAGAAGCATCGCAACTCCATAAGGTGGCCTCCAAGGGTCTGCGAGGACACCGCTTGCTGGCGTCCCCCAGCTACCTCCTGTCACCCCCAATTTCCAGAATCTAAGTGTTGGGCCCCTTCTGGTGACCAAACTGTCTTCTGTTTGTGATTTGCCGTCGTGTTCCCTCTGCATTATCTTCTCTTCATACTATTCAAATGTTTTTGGAGCAGTTTGTAACCACTCCCACAAATAAAACACCTGTTTATAACTTATGACTGTTATCAGTGTGTAGTGACATTAATTTTTGTAGCGTGCACTGGAGTTTGTAAAATGCCGATAATATTTTTGATAATTAGCATAATAATCAAGGTGGGCGGGGATCCATTTTATTTAATGAAGACAGGGAGGCTGGGAGACATTAAGGGACCTGCCCACCTGCGTGTCACAGGCAAGGGGCAGACCCCGCACTTGGAAATCAAGTCCTGAGATTCTAGTTCACATAAAATTATGTGAGCTGTCTGCACCGTTCCGCAGCTCCGGGAAAGCATCTGGGGACAGGGAGTAAAGGAGACCTGTAGAAAACAGCCTGGAAGGACCCTTTTGTGAAAAGAGTTCTGGGCAGAAGAAGAGGCAAAGAGAAAGGGAGGAAGGTGGTGTTTCTGGAACAGCTGGCACGTGGGCTCATTAATCTCTTCCAAACAGCCTCTCATCTCCCCTCTCTCCCTGTTGACAAGAAATAAGTCAGAGGGGAATTTAGGTGGTAAACTTTTACCTGCTGGGACATGATCTCTGGAGACCAAAAACAAGAAAAAAAACACCACATTATGAGTAGGCAGACTTTGCTGTTCGATGCTGAGTCATGGGGGGTAATTCTTTTCTCTTGGAATAATTAGGAATTATTCTTCTGGGGGAAAATATCAGAGCCCTTGCCAGCGTTGGTGAAATGACATGGATGCCAGGGCCAGGAAAGCTCTGGGTAGAACCCCTGTCATCCCAAGAGCTTTTGCTAGCTGAGTGTCTCATGCCTCCCGTTCTTACGGCACTCTTTCAGGAACTAGATGGTAACACACTGCAGGCGAGTCAAAGATGATGGGGGCATCATCCTCTAGGTGGTTAACAAGAAGCCATTTGAAGAGAGGAGGCACAGTGCCCAAGCAGAGAGAAAAGGTGGTATGAAGACACTGAAATTGTAAAAAACATGGCGGCTTCCTCAGCAATTTAGAGGCTAGACGCTCCAGAGCTTAACCTCTGACAGAGCTGTGGGAGGCTGAGAAGGCAGAAGGGGGGGATGGCTCCCAGGTGTCCAGAGCAGGTGGGGAGGTGACAGTGTCACTTCATGAACTGGGAGATTAAAAAGCAAGTTCTTTCCCTGCTTTTTTCCTTTATTCTTCCAGATCTCATGATCAGCAGAGTTCAGAACACCTTGAACTTGATGTGCCTATGGGTATTTATGTCTGGGGCACTGAAGACAGCTTTGGTCTAGAGATGTAGGTTTGGGATATCTCAGCACATAGATGGTAACATGGGTGGAGGGGGTCACCAGTGCAAGAGCCTGGAAGGGGAAGACTCCTACGTGATGTGGCCGAAGGACATGCTAGCCATCCCAAAGTTCAAAATGGAGATAGGAGAAATGAGAGGGACACTGTTGTAATTGGGAAGGCAATAGAAACGTGTCCTATCCAAAGAGCAAAGCAAGAACAAAATAAAGCACAATTGGAAGACTCTAGGAGAGAAGGAGGTACTTAACATGGCCGGGAGAAGAGAAAAAGGTTCGGTGAGGGGCAAAGAGCTGGGTGGACAAAGTGACTCAGTTTATTGTTGTGGATTCTCTAGACTTAAGAGACCCTTCCAGGTGGTTTCTGGTATATGCTTTTGGAAGATGGTCATGGGCACTCTGGAAAGCAGTGCTGAGCTGGGCACTACTGTTCCTGACCCCACCCTAGTGATCCCTAGGAGGTTAGTTTGAAAGCAAAGAACCTTCAGATTTGTGCTCTGATGAACACCCTGTGTCCTGCCTTAGTTTCCCCAAGACCACCAGTCTTTGGGATTCTGTTGACAAAGTCATTGGTTGATATCAAAGCAGGGAAGGAAGCACAAGGTTCTTTGACTCCTCCCCTTGGAAGGCCACTTGCAAGCAAATCTCCGCACAGGTCTACCGTACAACGAAGAGTCATCTGCTCATAGGATATGTAAAGTTCATGGTGCCCCTTGGAAATAATGAATCCGTCTCCTATACACCCTGGTACTGTGAGGGGCTCTTTGTTAGAGTGCTCTGATTTCAAATATGCCTCTAAGTCTTAGACTCATGACCTTTTGAGGTGTAGGGATCAACAATTCTAAAAGTCATAGGATCTTCACAAACTGATGGTTATCAGAAGGGACGTGGGGGGGGATGGGGGACCACAGGGGATGGGGATTAACGAGGGTGCTTGGCTGAGGTATGGAAGTGCTGAATCACTATATTGTACATCTGACACTAATATTACACTGTCTGTTAACTAACTGGAATTTAAATAAAAACTAAAAAAAAAAAAAAGTCATAGGGCCTTCCATCCAAGGTCCTGATTGTACTCTAGACCATGCTCTAACAAGCATATCTTTTTTTTTTCATTTTATTTATTCATTTGAGAAAGAGAGAGAGAGTGAGCAAGAGAGAGCGAGCGCACAGGCGGGAGGAGGGGCAAAGGGAGAGGGAGGAGCAGACTCCTCACTGAGTTGGGAGTCTGACTTGGGGCTCGATCCCAGGACCTGGAGATCATGACCTGAGCCAAAGGCAGACACTTAACCCTCTGAGGCACCCAGGAATCCCCAAACATATCTTTAATCTCAGTTGCTTAACGCAGTTAAAATTTATTTGTCAGTGACGGTATGGTCCAAAGGTGTGGTCTGTGGGCCAGAAACAATGGCGTTATCTGGGAGCCCATCAGAATTCAGAGTCTCAGACCTACGCCAGGCTCTCGATTTTTACAATTTATTTGAGAGAGAGAGAGAGAGAGAGAGAGAGAATGAGCAAGGAGGAGGGGTGTGGGGGAGGAGAGAGAGAAAGAGAAGCAGACTCCCTGCCATGCAGGGAGCCTGACGTGGGGCTTGATATCGGGACAAGGAGACCATGACCCAAGATGAAGGCAGACACCTAACCGACTGAGCCACCTAAGCGATATGTATGCCCATTCACAATTGAAAAGCACTGCCCCCGATTACCGAAGTCTCCTTGACGGGTAAATGGGGTATGTCTCATATAAGACGGAGAACAAGAATTTAGACTCAATGAAATAGATGTGGGGGAAACAAAGAGAAACATTCTGATCTTTTGGAGATCACTGAATTACACCGACCTATGTGAAGTCTATTTCTAAAATCCCAACACAGCGGTCGCAGAGTCTAGGCTAGAGGAGCCCGCCTTGGTCCAGGACTCACTGCACTGTTGAGTCAGAGGGCCCTCTCCTATGTCTGCTCCCTGGGCGCCGGATGCCAGGGCAGGCTGCCTTCCATTTCTTCGGTTTGTCTCTTTGCTTTTGCTGCTTGGGCACATAGGTGGGAAGAAGAGGGGCTAATCAACTATAGTAAGTCCTATTATAAAATCTGAAAATCCAGCACAATTTTTTTTCCCACGTGGCACCCCAAAGTGCTAACGTTAAAGGGGTGATTACTGGCCCTTTATTATCCTCATTTTGGTAGAGCTGCATTTTCTCCCCCACACCTATGTTCAAGGCTAATTCTGTGTTATTTTCTCCCTGCAGGCCTGTGCTGAGGGCCACAGGGAGCAGCGGTTGGTGACACCGAGCAGCAGAGGCAGAGAGCTGTGCTGACTTCACATAGGACTTGGAAATCGGCCTGCTCTGATGGCAGGAGATGGTGTGTTTTTATGGTGTTAACCGTGAAGGGGTGAAAAGCAGCCAGTGCCCGGGAGCGCCAACGCAGCTCCTTCCCAGGAGCTCTGGTGCTCTGTGTTGTGGGAGAATCTGCTGGAAGGAGGGCTGGGGGTGGGAGAGGCATGCTGCGCTGTGGTGGGACAGCCAGCCGGTGTGCACGGGGGTTTGGGCGGAATGCGAGGGATGGGCGGGGAATGCATCCTGTCTGGGAGGTAACCAAGAAAGGGAGGGGAGAGTGGGCATCTCTAGGGCAGAAGCAGTTTAGACCCCCACATGTTTACCAGAGACTGCCCAGTGCAGAGGGGGAAAGCAGCAATAACCAGTCTGGGCAGAAATTTCTGATTCTAAACCACTATCCTTTCCCTCCTTCTCTTTTCTTCATTTATTTTTAAAGGTTTATTTATTGATTTTAGAGAGAGAAAGTGGGAGCTGGGAGTTTGGGGGTTGGGGAGGAAGGACAGAGGGGGAGGGAGTGAGAGGGGAGGAAAGAATCTCAAGCAGACTTTGTGTTGAGCGTAGAGCCCGACACGGGGCTCGATCCCGTGACCCTGAGGTCATGACCTGAGCCGAAATCAAGAGTCGGACACCTAACTGATTGCGCCACCCAGGTGCCCCTCCCTTTTAAAAAGAAGACTGAGTTTCCCCTCCCAATAACCATTCTCCTTTATCCCTGTAAAACTCTGATTTCATCCCTAGTGACAAGATACCGGTAAAAAGATGACGTTTGTGGAGCACCTGGGGGCTCAGTTGGTTAAGTGTCTGCCTTCAGGTCAGGTCACGATTTCAGGGGCCTGGGATCAAGCCCCGCATCTGGCTTCCTGCTCAGTAGGGAGCCTGCTTCTCCTTCTCCCTCTTCCTGTCATCTGTCAAATAAATGAAAACATCTTTTTTTTTTTTTTAAGAAGATGATGTTTTCCAGGCTTCGTTGCAAAGAGGCATGGCTCATCAGACCAGAGCAGGGGGCCATAGGTGGGGCTTTTAGGCAAGTCCTTCAGTGGGGCTGACTCAGCTGGAGGCAATTCCTATGTGCTCCTCATCCTTCTTTCTGCCTGGGATGTGATACCTGCTCGGATCCAGAGGTGTATATGAAGACAGAATAACATCACTAGAAAGTGAAACAGACATTGAGGAGGACACTAATTTCTGGACGACTGCAACCCCTGCCGATACTTGCCTTCAGGATTTCTGCCTGAGAAA
>PITA01002658.1:126684-156100 GCA_004023965.1 Spilogale gracilis | reverse complement strand
ATTGAGAGTACCATGTGGTTTTTCTCTCTTCTCTTATTGATTTGTTCTATCATGTTGATTGTTTTGCGAGTGTTGAACCACCCCTGCATCCCTGGGATAAAACCCACCTGGTCATGGTGGATAATCTTTTTAATGTATTGTTGGATCCTGTTAGCAAGGATCTTGTTGAGAATCTTGGCATCCATATTCATCAGCGATATTGGTCTGAAGTTCTCCTTTTTGATGGGGTCCTTGGTTTGGGGATTAGATTGATGCTGGCTTCATAGAAAGAGTCTGGAAGTTTTCCTTCCGTTTCTATTTTTTGAAAGAGCTTCAGGAGAATAGGTGTTATTTCTTCTTTGAATGTTTGGTAGAATTCTCCAGGGAATCCGTCTGGGCCTGGACTCTTGTTTTTGGGGAGGTTTGTGATCACTGCTTCAATCTCATTACTAGATATAGGTCTAATTCTGATCGTCAATGTCTTCCTGTTTCAGTCTTGGTAGTTTATAGGTTTCTAGGAATGTATCCATCTCTTCTAGGTTGTTAAACATATTGGCCTATAACTGTTGATAGTAATTTTTGATGATTGTTTCTATTTCCTTGGTGTTAGTTGTGGTCTCTCCCCTTTCATTCATGATTTTGTTGATTTGGGTCTTCTCCCTTTTCTTTTGGGTTAATTTGGCCAATGGTTTATCGATCTTATTGATTCTTTCAAAGAACCAGCTTCTAGTTTCGTTGATGCGTTCTACTGTATCTCTAGTTTCTGATTCATTCATCTCTGCTCTAATCCTTATTATTTCCCATCTTGTGTGGGGGGTTGGTTTAATTTTTTGTTGATTTTCCAGTTCTTTAAGGTGTAATGAGAATTGGTGTATTCGGGATTTTTCAATTTTTTTGAGTGAGGCTTGGATGGCTGTGAATTTCCCCCTTAGGATGGCCTTTGCTGTATCCTATAGGTTCTGGATCGATGTATCTTCATTCTCATTGGTTTCCATGAAGTGTTTCAGTTCTTCTTTGATTTCTTGGTTGATCCACATATTCTTGAGTAGGCTCATCTTTAGCTTCCAAGTGTTTGATTTTCTCCTGAACTTTTTATGGTGATTGAGTTCCAGTTTCACGGCATTGTGGTCAGAGAATATGCAGGGAATAATTTCAGTCTTCTGGTATCGGTTGAGTCCTGATTTGTGACCTAGTATGTGGTCTATTCTGGAGAAAGTTCCATGTGCACTCGAGAAGAATGAGTATTCTGTTGTTTTAGGGTGAAATGTTCTGAATATATCTATGAGATCCATCTGGTCCAATGTGTCATTCAAGGCTCTTGATTCTTTGCTGATTTTCTGTTTAGATGATCTGTCCATTGCTGAGAGTGGTGTGTTAAGATCTCCTACAATTAATGTATTTGCATCAATATGATTCTTTATTTTGTTTAACAGCTGGCTTATGTAGTTGGCTGCTCCCATGTTAGGGGCATAAATATTTACAATTTTTAGATCTACTTGATGTATAGACCCTTTAAGAATGATGTAGTGTCCTTCTGTGTCTCTTACTACAGTCTTTAGACTAAAATCCAATTTGTCTGATATGAGAATCGCTACCCCGGCTTTCTTTTGGGGTCCATTGGCATGAAAGATGGTCTTCCATCTCCTCACTTTCAATCTGGAAGTGTCTTGAGATTCAAGATGAGTCTCTTGTAGGCAGCATATGGATGGGTCTTGTCGTTTTATCCAGTCTGCAACCCTGTGTCTTTTTATTGGAGCATTTAGGCCGTTCACATTGAGGGTGATTATTGATAGATATGTTTGTATTGACATCATATTGCCTATGGAGTTCATGTTTCTATAGATTACCTCTGTATATTTCTGTTTTGTGTCACTCTTGGGTTCGTTTCTCCTCTATAGAACCCCTCTTAGTATTTCTTGTAGTGCTAGCTTGGTAGTTGCATAATCTTTTAGACCTTGGTGGTCTTGGAAGCTCTTTATTTCCCCTTCCATTTTGAAAGTCAACCTTGCTGGATACATTATCCTTGGTTGCATATTTTTGTCATGTAACTTCCTGAATATGTCTTGCCAGCCCTTTGTGGCTTGCCAGGCTTCTGTGGAAAGATCTGACGTTATTCTGATGGTCCTCCCTCTATAGGTAAGGGATCGCTTTCTCCTAGCTGCCCCTAAGACATATTCTTTGGTTTTATGATTTGAGAATTTTACTATTATGTGCCTGGAGGTTTTTCTGGCCTCATTGATCTTGGGGGGTGTCTTCTCTACTTCTAGGACATGAACATTTGTTTCATTCCTCAGATTTGGGAAATTTTCATCCATGATTTGTTCAACAATATTTTCTAGGCTTCTCCCTCTCTCAATTCCTTCAGGGATTCCAATAATTCTGATATTGGAGCGTTTCATGGCATCATTCATTTCCCTTATTCTGTTTTCTTGGGATTTTAGCTGTTTGCTCCAAGACTTCTCTTGCTCCTCCTTCTCCACCTGTCTTCTAAATCACTGATACAATCTTCAGCTTCACTTACTCTGGCTGTTAGCATATTTAAATTAGATTGCATCTCATCTAAAGCCTTTCTAACCTCAGCTTTCACTTCTGTTACTATGGCTTCCACTTTGAGACTAATGTTCTTTTCTAAATTGACTATTGCTCGGACTATTGCTGCCCTGAATTCCATTTCTGTCATATTGTTTATGTTCATTTCCAGTAATTCTGTGACCGAGGTTGTAGTCTCAGGGTTCTTCTTCTGTTGGGTGTTCCTTCTCCAAGTCATTGTTGCAAGGAGTGGTTGAGGGGGTATATGGCTAGATATATCAGCCACTATCTAGGTGGATTGGTCGTTCGAAGGTTTTGGAGCAAGAGTTCACCACCGAAAAGGGAGGAGAAAGAAAAAAGAAAACGGAAGAGAGGAAGCAAGAAAAGAAATCCCTGCCAGAGCGGGGCCCGGTGGTAGGATTTATATGGTACAAAACTGTTACAGCGTAAAGAAAAGGGTTATCAGGGGTAAATGAAGAGATCAAAAAGCGAAGCCCAACCTATATGACCCCCAAGACCAGTATTTATTTAATATAAAAGCAAAGACAATTACACAAACACACTGACAAACTAGTATGGGAAGGTGAGGGCAGACATTCCTTGTGGGCAAGGAATGCGTTTCACACGCGCCCTAGTCTGTCTTGTTGTTATTGTTGGAGGAGCCCACTTTCAAAAGATATAGGGAGATTAGAACTGGTTGTATATAGGGGTAGTATTGAATAGGGATGTGGGATTGACTTGAAGCTTATATGTACATGTACACGTAAAAGAGAGAATAAAGGAAAGAGGAGAGAAGAAAGGGAAAAACAGAGAAAGCAAACAGGGAAACAAGAGGCAACAACAAAAGCAGAAAATACAGGAGTGTGTTTGAAAAAATTTCAGGGTAAAAAAGAAAAAAAAATGTTATGGGGTGTTGTATTGGGTATCACGTTGTGATAAGAAGGGGGTTAAAAATTGAAAGAAAAACCGCGAGAATGTATTTTTAAGCTTAAAGTGGAAGCTTTAAAAGTAAAAATAGAAAAAAGTTTAAAAAGTAAATAAGGTGGAAAACTGTATCAATGAGTTGTAGGGTTTTTGGTACTTGTAGCAGTGCCAGAAGTTTAATAAATTGCCTTTCCCCCGATTTGGGGTTTTGTATTGGAGTGTTGTTCTCCTGAGTTTCTGGCTTGCTTTCTGGGGGCGGGGCCTGCCGCTCTGTTTCAGTCCTCCTACCTGGGCTGCGTCTCTCCGCCCCCTTGCTAGAGGCTGGTCTCAATGGTAACCAGGTTATCAGGTTACAATTCTCTGGTAGAGGAGCGTAGTTCTTTTATGTCTTTTTTCAGCTGCTGAGGAAGTCAGGTTGGAGTAAGGTGTCTGCACCCAGACCTCCCTCCCAGAGAGAGCCTCTACACAGAGAGGGGCTCTTTCCAGCCTTCCGGTTGTCAGCCTGTCACAGCTGGGCAGGCGCAGATGTTGTATTGATTTCTACCCCCGCCCCCGCTTGTCACTTCACTCCCGCACCTCAGAGCCACAACTCCTTTTGGATCACGCGCCCTTGTCTGTGCCCCGGGACCCGCGGCCTCTCCAGTCCCACGCAAGTCTGTAAAATCGCCTTCCCTGGGGGTCCGCACCCGGCCCACGGGGTGGAGAGAAACGGGAGAGAAAGGCAGCGGCGTAAAAATAGAATCCACGCCCGCCGTTCTCTCAGCAGCTGTGGCGGCAGCAGCGGCGCCAGCGGCGGAGAAAAATATTTTAAAAAGTCTCCTTGCCTTGCCGTGGGCTCCGCTGTGTTCCCGTTTCTGTCTCACCCTGATTCAGACTGTAATCTGCTGTTATTCCTCACTCACAGAGCACTTTCGTTTTGGGGTATTTTCTTTCAATGGTTCAGCTCTGCGGGCTTCCTCCTCCACACCCCTGTCTCTGGGGGCAAGCCTCCGGTCCCTCTTACTTGTTTCTACCTTTTTGCCGATGGTCCTTGTCTCCCATGGTGATCCAGAAGTGCGAAATATCACATTTCAGGCTGATTTCATGGGTGTTCACAGTGGTCCTGTAGTGGTTTTTTTGCTGGAATTCAGCTCTCTTCAGGGAACTCCCCGAAATGTGGTCACCTGGCCTTCCGCCATCTTGACTCCTCAATGGACAGAATTCTCAGTGCCAGGCAGCTCCCGCAGCAGCGCGGCTCCAGGACACGCGGTTCGCAGCGGAATCTTCTAACCCCTTCTTTATCCATTTATCTGTTGATGGACATCTAGGCTCTTTCCATAGTTTGGCCATTGTGGACATTGCTGCTATAAACATTCAGGTGCACATGCCTCTTCAGATCACTACCTCTGTATCTTTTGGGTAAATACGCAGTAGTGCGATTGCTGGGTCATACGGTAGCTCTATTTTAAACTTTTTGAGGAACCTCCATACTATTTTCCAGAGTAGCAGCACCAGTTTGCATTCCCACCAACAGTGTGGGAGGGTTCCCCTTTCTTCTCATAGTTTCCAATATCTGACATTTCTTGACTGGTTAATTTTAGCCATTCTGACTGGTGTGAGGTACTATCTTGCTATGGTTTTGATTTGTATTTTCCTGATGCTGAGTGGTGTTGAAGATCTCTAGAATTTTAATATTTACTACATTTTGCTCAATAAGTAGTCCTTGCTGATTAGGCCACTCACCTGAAGTTCCAGATCTGGTCATGAAATTCGGGCATTAAAACCGCTAGGGTGAGGCACTGTACTGGGAGACATACATCATGACATTGAGTTTCTTGAAGAACAGAATTATTTCTTTTATCTGTATATCCGTAGTACTTCCCACATAATGTAGAGCAGCACCATTGAATGCAAACATGATATGAGTCACATGTGAGTAATTTAAATTTCTGGGTAGTCAATGGTATAAAATGGATAAAGAGAAAGAGGTAAAATTAATTTAAATAACATTATAGTTAATCTTATATATCTAAATATTATTAGGTTATCAGCATAAAAATTATTAGTGAAGGACATTACTTTTTTTCATACAAACACCTTAAAATTTTGTGTATATTTCACATTTGTTACATATTCCAGTTTACACTACCCACATTTCAAGTGCTCAGTAGTCACATGTGACGGTCAAGAATAGACAGTAAGTTATGTTGAATGAATGGAGAAATATTTGCCCTTAAGGAGTTTATAAGATAGGGAGCTAAGGGTATCCCTATAAAAAGAGAGAGAGAGATTGTGCTTTTCCAACGAATTAAGTTAATTCTAGCTGATCGAATTTCCCATGTAAGATACATAAACAGTGTGTGTGTAGTAGGAATTAGCATAGGGAAAGAACTACATGGACAAAAAAGCATAAAGGTATGAGAGACCCAAACATGTATGAAATAAAATTAATTAGCTGAAAAATGAAATAGACAAGTCAATAACAACAAAAAAGATTAGAAAAACAACGAGAACCAATTTTTTGAGAGCCTTGAATGCCAGGCTAAAGAGTTCAGATTTTACAGTACTCCCTGGTGAGCCACTACAAGTTCTGAGCAGGGTATTGTCAATAGAATTAGTTTAACAAAATGATTAAAATATATTAGTGAAGAAAGCAACTGAAAACAGACACCAGATAAGAAGCCATTGTAAGGAGGGCAAGAAATCAGGAGCCTCTTAGTGATGTGATCACCAAAAGTAAGAGGAAAGGGGGATCTGAGAAATATTACAGTTGAGCTGATGGGGCATGGCAACTTATCAATTTGTGAGAATGGGCCAGAGTAGCAGGTGGAGACCAGATATTACAATGAATGTTGGGTCCTGAGTTACTGGAAGGATGATGAGATTCTCGGCAGAAATAAAGAACATAGAAGTAGTAGGCTTGAGAGCGTGATATTTCCACTTTGTGGGTATTCATTTTAAAGTTCTAGTAGGAAATCCCAGAGAGTCTAGGTGAGAAATTCCAAGACATCTGTTTAGGTGTCTCTTGGAAATTTAGGACTAAGTTACCCATGTGGAGAAGTATATGAAGCTATAGATCTTACAGTGCACCTAGGTTTATGATATAGATGGAAGGAAGAGGGAGGGAAGTAACCACAAAGAGAAAGCACACATGCAAACCAGGAAAATAGTTCTAGATACCAAAAGAGACGAAAATATCAATAAAGTCAGAGATTGAGGAAGGCAGAGATTAGAAAGGAAAAATGACTATTGCATTTGGCAACTTAAAGGTCACTAGTGGTATCTGGGACTGCTATCAGGAGGACAGGAACTGGCTGTACTGGGTAAAATGTGAACGACTGCCAAAGAGGTAGGCCCACTGTGTTTATATCAAGTGGACTCACTGTAGTAGTGATTAATTCCTACTCTCAGAAGTAAATTTTTTCTCTTCCTTCTTCCTAGCTTCACATTCTTTTCTCTAAGTCATGTGCTTTAGTTTAAGATTGAATGGGAATTTGTAAGAATAGTGAACATGGATTTTCATTGATATTGGGAAAGTTACAGAGAGATTCATAGTCTCACCTAAAGAGCTTCTTACAGTCATATCCTAAAGTATATCTCATGACTTGCTTTAATGATTTGTATTGCCTTATAAAAGCCAATGATGAAATGTCCCAAACCGTAGTCTCCATAGGGATAAATATGTGTTGACTAACTACCTTACTTTTTTTTCTTTTTTTTTTTTAAGATTTTATTTGACAGAGAGAAACACAGCAAGAGAGGGAACACAAGCAGGGGGAGAGAGAGAGGGAGAAGCAGGCTTCCCGCTGAGCAGGGAGCCCGATGTGGGGCTTTATCCGGGGACTCCATCTGGGATAATGACCTGAGCCAAAGGCAGATGCTTAATAACTCAGCCACCCAGACACCCTCATACTTCTTAAAAATGAAAATATGTATTCTGCCATTCAGTGTATTAATAAACAGGGTTTCCAAATAAATAATTTCCAAAGTGAAAAGTAGATGCAAATGCTATGATATGACAGAGAATAATTAAATGACTGGTGGGCTAAATGACACATGAAAATTCAGTGAGCATGAGAAGAAACTCAAATAGCCGCACATAGATCTCTATTATCATATTTATAACCCAAGAGCAGGGACCAGGGTAGTGAGAATGGCTGCTGCTTCCAAGAGCATAAATAAAATTAAGTGGTAAGATGCTTCAGGATAGAGATTCTAGTGTCTTTTTCCCGCTTAACTTCCCACGTTTCTAGTTAGCCTTAACATCCTAGATGCTCAGTGGCTGATTTTTCTCCCATATTTTCTTTTCTGGCAGAAACTCTCTTTTGAAAACAACTAACAGAGTGTGTCTTGGAGCCAGTGTAGATTCAGACTCACTTTATATGGTTTGAGATAGTAATGTCATTTTTCAAAGAGTAACCCTAAAGAACTGTACAATTTTCAGTTACCTGAGAAAAATTCAGTTATTTTCATATGAAACTATACTTACTGTGGCAGGAACCTCTAATACTACAGTTGAGGAAGGTTTTCTTATAAAAAGATTTTATTATATAAAGAGACTTCACAGTGAAGTCTCAGTAAACCAAAAAATTAATAAGGATAGCTGAACACTCAGAATAATTAAAGTTTAGTTATATTTCACACAGTTTTGCCAAAAAAAATATATGCTGTTTCCAGGCTGCCTGACGAATTCTCAGAGAAAATTTAGTTAAAGTTGCCAATTTGGGTGCCTGGGGGGCTCAGTCGTTTAAGCGGCTGCCTTCAGCTCAGGTCATGGTCCCGGGGTCTTGGGATGGAGCCCCACATCAGGCTCCCTGCTCACAGGGCTCACAGGGAGTTTGCTTCTCCCTCTCGAACCTCCCTCCCTCCCTCTGCTCCTCTCTCTCTCTCTCTCTCTAATAAATAAAATCTTTAAAACAAAAGTTGCCAGTTATGTTGCACACTATTTATCTTGATTAAAACATTATTATTTACTACACAGACCCCACCTCACACTTGACTTAAAGCTTCCACCTGTTAATCCTTTTGCCTTTCTGACTAAAATCAGACTGCACGTTGATGTCCTATGTGTCACAGGACATACCATCAGTGAGATCTAGAAAAGCCCTGATTTCCATCCTTGGCGGCAGAGGCAAGTTTTTTTTTAGCAATAATATGGCCAGATCTATTGACTTTTTTCTACACACCTATTTGGATGCTAGATAGTAATGAGTTAATGATTTATATAGAAAACATGCCATAGGACATTCTAGGCTCAGATCTTTTTCAAAGACAAGAGAGCAAATGCAAATGAATTACTGAATCTGTCTCGATTTTTGATCAGGTAAGCAACTTCTAGGCACAAATCTGTAAAAGATTCACCTTTCATTGTATCTTCCACATTATCAGACAGATTATAGTTTCAAAAATGAAAATAATTTTCTCAGTTTTGGGGCTATTTTAAATATATCATAATCGGGTAAAAAAATCTTTAGATAATTAGTTTACTTCTAGACCCTTGCACTATTTGGCTTTTTTCTTGAAGAATAAAAAACAATTCTTAAAATTAATTAGTTACCTATTAATATTCGTATTGTTTCCCTAGGCTAGATAAAGCCTTAAGGAACTCACTAAACAATATTAATGACATAAATTTAGAAGTGGGCCAACTTCTCTTATATGGAATATTTGACACTGATGAGTTAGTTTTAAATTTAGATACTCTTTAAATAGAGGTAAATTGTGTAAAAGCACATAGCATAAGGGACATTGAGAACACCTCGAATACAATCTTGTGAAAATTGGTAAATATTTTTGTTTCGGTCATTTCACTTTATGAAAAATTATTTTTCTTTTTTTTTTTTAAAGATTTTATTTATTTATTTGACAGAGAGAAACACAGCTAGAAAGGGAACACAAGCAGGGGGAGTGGGAGAGGGAGAAGCAGGCTTCCTGCCGAGCAGGGAGCCCGATGTGGGGCTCGATCCCAGGTCTCCAGGATCATGACCTGAGCTGAAGGCAGTCGCTTAACCAACTGAGCCAGCCAGGCTCCCCGAAAAATTATTTTTCAATTGTATAGTTATACACATCACTGCTTATTTTGTGGAGCCCCTACCAAGTGCCACTCATCATATTAGATACTTTTCACACATTATTTCTGATCCCCACCGCAGCTCTGTAGGGTGGGAGTTATTAATGCCATTTTACAAAGAGGGTAGCTAAAACTCAGATTATTTAAGTGGCTTTTCAAGGCCCCCCAGTAGTTAATTTTTTAAAAAGATTTTATTTATTTATTTGACAGAGAGAAACACAGAGAGAGAGAGGGAACACAAACAAGGGGAATTAGAGAGGGAAGAAGCAGGCTTACTGCTGAACAGGCAGCCCGATATGGAGCTTGATCCCTGTCTCTGGGATCATGACCTGAGCCAAAGGCAGTTGCTTAACAACTGAGCCACCGAGGTGCGCCTCCAGTAGTTGATTTGATCCTAAATCTGTCTGGCTCCAAAACCTTTACTTTTTTCATGCACAAATTTTCTATTCTCCAAGCATTTTTCTTCCAAATAATCCCTTCACAACCTCTATTATAGCTGTTTTGTAAAATCTTTGGCTTACCTCACTACCAACCCTTTTAATAGAAAATACTCCGCCCATGTTGCTGCTGCTGCTGCTAAGTTTTATAGAAATTTTTGTTCACTTCCGTGAAATTTGTTAGAAGTGGGCTGAATGGGGCACCTGGGTGGCTCAGTTGGTTAAGCATCTGCCTTCGGCTCAGGTCATGATCCCAAGGTCCTGGGATCGAGTCCCACATTGAGCTCCCTGCTCAGCAAAGAGCCTGCTTCACCTTCCCTCTGCCTGCTGCTCTGCCTACTTGTGCTTTCTATCTCTCTGTCAAATAAATAAATAAAATCTTTAAAAAAAGAAAGAAAAGAAAAAAAAGAACTAGGCTGAACCTGGAGAGATATAAACAGATTTGAAGGGATCGTTGCAAAATCTGCTCCTCGTCATAAAGACCTATAAAAACCCAAGAATAGGGGCGCCTGGGTGGCTCAGTTGGTTAAGCGACTGCCTTCAGCTCAGGTCATGATCCCGGAGACCCGGGATCGAGCCCCACATCGGCCTCCCTGCTCGTGGGAAGCCTGCTTCTCCCTCTCTCACTCCCCTTGCTTGTGTTCCCTCTCTGGCTGTATTTCTGTCAAATAAATAAATAAAATCTTTTAAAAAAAGAAAAAAACCCAAGAATACATACTATCATCTTTGATAAATATTGAGCATCTGCAGTACTTTGGGAGCTATTTGATAGGCTGGAAATTCAAGCATGAATTGAAGCTCGCCTCTGACCTCCAGGGGTATTTATCCCATAAATGTGAACATGGTACAGATATGTGAACAAATAATCACCAAACAGTGTGAGACATGGAACAGTAGAACACACATAAGGTATAGTGTAGAGTGGAGGATGAACAGGGAAAGTAAGGATTTGTTCTTTTAGGGAATATTCACATAGCTCTGTAGAGGATGGAATATATGAACAGTGTGCTTCTAAGCTAAACTTATTTGGACAGACATTATATAAAGAAATGTCCTGCTATAATTTTGTGCTGCACTGAATGACTGTCCCCTTCACAAGAGGTAAGTCTAGAGACCCTTACTCAGGTCTATGTTTGGCACCACCTTTAGCACTAAAAGCCTTAGGTTGACTATTCGATCAACCTTGGGTTCTTTTTTCTTCTAAAATAACAACATTATTCACCCTGGTAGAAGGGCCTTATAACAAATGATGAGTCTTTGCTAATAAAATATATTTGTGGTTTTAGATAATAAATTTAAAGTTATATCATTATTTAAAGTAATATTATCATTATTTTTATAAATACCATGATGGTGATGTTAGTGACTGCAGTTTTTCCACTTCCAGGATGAGGAAAATAAACATGATATATGGGAGATGGTAACCCTTGGGTTCTAAAACAATAACAATCCTTTGTGCCCTCCACATCAGGTCTCAGAAAGGAATTCCCATTCTACATTAAGGACAGAAATCCAAAATCCTTTTATTCTGTTCAGAAGGACACTATTCATAGTTGTACTATCTGTCATCTTCTCTCTTCAAACAGGGGAGTTCATCAAAGCTTTGTACGAGTCAGATGAGAACTGTGAAGTGGATCCCAGCAAGTGTTCCTCTAGTGAACTGATAGACCATCAGAGCAACCTGAAAATGTGCTGTGAGCTGGCTTTCTGCAAGATCATCAACTCCTACTGGTGAGCCGGTGTCTGTGCTTTAGCCTCTGCTTATGGAGCTGAAAGTTTTCCATGCAAAAGTCATCGCAGTGCTAACGGTAGCCTTTCCCAATCAAAAGAAAGGCTTAGAGGGAAAATGGAACATTTCCCTGATAGAGTCCTCTCTAAAATCCAAATCTCCATTGTAAGCAGCAGCACCTGTGAACTGATTTATCTGCTAAATATAATATTTCCCCAAAACATTAGCATCACATCCTCTAATACCAAAAGTGTTGGAATGACTTTTGAAAATATTTACAAGTGTTAAAGAGTTGTGTTAATGATTTTTATATTGCTCCAGTCCTCGCAATTGGTGAGATTGTGGAAGAGTTTTGCTGAACACTCTTTAGAGAGATTATGGTACCCGCTATTAAACCAGATGGTTTAGTCAGGAGCCTCATTCCATTCTCCCACTTTGCAAAACTAAATTTACACTAATCCCTGAGTTTTGTAGCTTTGGGTTTCCAGTCTCCATCTGGACTTTGGTCAATTTTCCACCAGCTCTAAGCTATGAATCAGACAGAATTCTACTAGGCTCTCCTCTTAGCCTGGCTCTAGAGCAGAGGCGTGCTGGGCCAGAATGGGATGACTTGTGTTTTCTTGCGTTATGCTACTTTCATATTTTCTATCTTTTTCCCTCCCCAGTGTTTTCCCTCGTGAGCTGAAAGAAGTGTTTGCATCATGGAAGCAGCAGTGCCTGAACCGCGGCAAGCAGGACATCAGTGAGCGACTCATCAGTGCCTCATTGTTTCTCCGTTTCCTGTGTCCCGCCATCATGTCTCCCAGTCTCTTCAACCTTATGCAGGAGTATCCTGATGACCGCACATCTCGCACCCTGACTCTGATTGCCAAGGTCATTCAGAACCTGGCTAACTTTGCCAAGTAGGTGTCACTATCATAAGCACTTCTTAAAAACATTGTTTTAAAAAAATATGTGACATCTAAAATTTGGATGACGGTGGGGAGCCTCATCACTCGTATTGCAAGATTTTCATTGCAGTGGTATTAAAAATAAGGAAAAAAGAAGGAAACAGCTTGAATAGTCACTTTATAGGAGTGCTTAAATAGCCCATTGTACATGCATTTAGTAGAATATCTGCAGCCACCACAGTGTGCATAAAAAGTATCCAGTATTATGGAAAATGATGAAGATATAATTGTACTCAATGAAAAGTGCTATTAACAACTTCAGAAAAGAAAAAGGATACTAGAAAATACATATGCTCTTATTCCAGAATAACATAAGAATAAAAACCATCTGACAAACTCCGCGTCTACATTATTTAAGACAATTGACCTGGCCCCTTCAGAAAAAGTCAATGCCATGAAAAATTGAAAAGATGGAGAGGGACTGTTCTAGATTTTAAAGCACTGTGATGCTGAATCTTGATTGGATCTGAATTGGAAAAAAAAATCTATAAAAGTCATTTTGGGAACAATTAAATGTGGACTATGTATAAGATGATTTATGGATAGTGTTTTCTTTTTAAAGAATTTATTTATTCATTTCACAGAGAGAGAGATCACAAGTAGGCAGAGAGGCAGGCAGAGAGAGAGGAGGAAGCAGGCTCCCCACCAAGCAGAGAACCCAACACGGGCCTCCATCCCAGGACCCTCAGATCACGACCTGAGCCAAAGGCAGAGGGCTTAACCCACTGAGCCACCCAGGCGCCCAAGTTTTGTTAATGATTATGGATAATGTTACGTTAATGTTATAGATAATGTTTTTAAAAAGTTTTAGTGTGATAAAGGCATTGGTTTGTGTAAGAGATATTCCTTATTGTGGAGAAATGGGTGCTAACATATTTAGAGTTTATGTCTGCAACTTATTTTAAAATGGTTCAGCCAAAAAAAAAAAAACATGTGTATAGAAAGAGAAAGTGAAAGCAAACGTGGCAAAATGTTAACAGTTGGTTAATATAGAGAAATGGATATGGTTGTGTGTTATATAGTCTTTCAGCTTTTCTATAGATTTAAAAGCTTTTGAAAGAAAGTTAGGAAGCCATTGGGGGGGAAATGTACTCGAATTGTAAACAGCAGATATGTTTGGATAGCAGAGTGTGTCCACTCACACCTTTTTTTTTTTTTGCCACTTTTCATTGTTTCTAAAAGGACAAGATTCTGTATTAGCAGTGTATTGAAGGAAAAAATTAGAAGTTCAGTGAGACAGATGTTTTCTAGCATAGTGACTTTAGAAGTACACTATTTTAACTTTGTGTACCCTATTTAAAAGCCAACGCAGAAATAGACATATTTACTGATATTTGTGTTAATTCTGGTAAAAATTATTTCTAGTTTATTTTGTTTGAAGTTTTCTGTGCTTAAGCAAGGTCCTGAAGATACCTAGAATTTAGAAGAACTTCTCTTCTATAGTGAAAATAAAAACATGAGCAAAGGCTTGGAGAAGCAGCATATATTTGGGAGACTGAAGAAGCTAGCAATATTGAAGGTTTATACTGATGAGCATTTGGTAGGCAAATGAAGGTTATTTACAGAGAGCTTTAAATACCAGAAAAAAAAGAGGTTTAGCTTTAGCCGACAAAGAATAAAAAGCTATGTAAAACTGTTTGAGTTTTACATCAGTATTAAAGTATGTTTTAGCATTTATCACTTAAAGATTATAAATTAGTCACTTACCTCCCCAACATAAAAATAAAAAATTGGGCATGTGATGAGATGAGCACTGGTTGTTACATGCAACTGATGAATCACTGAACAGTACATCTGAAACTAATCTTGTACTCTATGTTGGCCAGTTGAACATAAATTTTTAAAATTAAATAAATAATTTAAAGTACAGTATAAAGTCAACTCAAACATCTTTTTTTCCTGAATATGTCCTTTCTGGTTTTCTCTCCCTCTGCTTCAGGTTTGGTAACAAAGAAGAATACATGGCATTCATGAATGATTTTTTAGAACATGAATGGGGTGGAATGAAGCGCTTTCTTTTGGAGATCTCTAATCCAGACACCATCTCAAACACCCCAGGCTTTGATGGTTACATTGATCTGGGCCGAGAGCTTTCAGTTTTGCATTCCTTACTGTGGGAAGTAGTTTCCCAGCTTGATAAGGTAAAGTGGGCTGGCAGCATAGTGGGAGCTGGGAGTTAGAGAACCGTAAGGTACCTGAATTCTGAAGGATGTCTACAGAGTGACAGCATTCATGCTTTCTGCTAGTTAAAAGCAACCTTTTGTGCTAGAAGCCTGGGAGTAAATAGTTATCCTTTCTAAGTAAAATATGTGCCCTGCAAACCAAGAAATTCTTGAAGGCCGTGAAATTATTAACATATTTTTAAGTAATTGTTTGAATTAATGGAGTATATATTTCTATAAATAAGCAAATATGTGTATAGATCATTATTATAACATATCTAAAAACTTGCCTGGAGACTAACATCAGACATTGCTAAATGCAGATTTATTCACGTGATAAGATGGTGAAACCTCATATAATAATTCTAACAGAAGTGTGGACTTAGAAAAATACTGAGATTATCATGTTTAGTTTTACTCATGAGACTTTTTTTTATTATGAAAGTCAGAGGGTTCATATAACTATTAGTACTACTGAGTTACATGGGCTCTGAAAATTCTGATGTTTTCTTTCTCTACAGATGTGAATTTAAAAAACAGAAAATACTACTTTTAATCATTTATTTTCTGAGTATAAGCTAAGACTTTCATTATATTAATAACTAAATATATACCATGCCAATCATTTTCTTCCTTCTGGAATTTTTCAAAGAAAAATAGAATTTGTAATGGAAAGTAGTCTTAGACTTTAGCTAGGTTTATCACAGTAATTATTTATTGATGTTTTTGTTTGCTACAGGTACTTCATAAATAGATGTGGTGGTATGTTAGAATAACTTCAGAAGACAAAATTATTCTTTTGTGATATGTATTTGTTTTCCTCCATTTTCCTATTATCCTTAACAATGTACCAATAAAATGGGGAGAGTAAAACCTATTAGTAAAGACCACTTTCCTGAAGCAATGCAAATAGTAGGGTGTCCTACCATTTGTAAAATAATAAAATGTTTTGTATTCTTGAAGACCCCTTCTTCACTTGTGGAAATGTAGCTAGACCTTTGAGTTGCAGCTGTGCTGAGGGTAAATTCCTTGACCATGAATCATGGCTCAAGAAAGTTGAGCAAGTTAAGATTAGTCTTTTGGTAGCATTTGAACAGCGACTCTAACCATCTGAGCAGAGTCGAAGGGTCTTAGTTGTGGAGAAGACACAGGAGACCCAGAGGCAGCCATGTAAAGCTGCCCTAGAGTTGAGGAGCCCCATAAGACTCCATGAGAATAAGAATTCCCCAAAGAAAAAAATGATTGAGATGGATAAAGCCAATACTAAAAAGTGACTCTGTCGAATGACTGCATCAGTGGGAGGCGGATACAGTAATCTTGTGAAATAGGCCTAGTTGGTTTAGGATCACAGCCTTTTTTTTAATAGCTTTGCTATGTAAACATGCCTTCTCCTTTTTAATCTGTGTTTGGTCTTGGGAACCAGAAGTAAATCTTAGACACATCCCATAGAGAGAGTTTACCTGTTTTTGCTGCTTAAAAAAAGATTGTCTTGCTGATGCAAACCCAGTTGACATTAGGTCTGAGTTCCCAAAAGTAGATGGGATAGTGGATGGCAATATCAACTGTGTGCCCTGCAGTGCTCCGGACCCCTGAATGCAACACCTTGTATGTCGGCATGCATTTCTTTTCTCACACAATGCCTTTTCTTTGGAAGTTTCATCACACTAGCCAATCCTCTGGTCTTGAAGTCCTTTGGTTAGAAGGTGTTTGGTTCCTCCCCTACCCACCCGCCCACCTTGATCTACTAGCCTCCCAAAGATTTAGTTTGCTTTGCATGCCTATTTTAGTTGGAATGGCAGTAGTTTGGTTGTTTTGAGCATGTCTTTTAATTTTTATTTGCATAATCCTAATGTCTATTTCCTTTCTTTCCTCAATGTCTGCTGCACCTTGTTCCGCCTCCTCCATTCATCTCGACGCCATGGTTCTGCTGCTCCATAACAATGCATTATGAACCTGCCACTCCCATATGCAAACACCTACCCTTCCCTCCAACCTACACCCCTCCATCAATGGGCATCGTTGTCCCAAAAACAATCCTTGGTGGATGTCGCAATGCTTATTATCCAATTAGGGTGAAAATTCCTTCCTACAGGCGACCGTGGCAAAATTGGGACCTCTCCCTCGAGTTCTTGCTGATATTACCAAGTCTCTGACTAACCCTACGCCAATACAACAGCAACTGAGACGCTTCACTGAACATAACTCCAGTCCAAATGTCAGTGGAAGCCTCTCCTCTGGGCTGCAGAAAATATTTGAAGACCCCACTGACAGGTACAAGAATTGAAACTGTTGTCTCAGAGAGAGAATGCTTAGAGATTTGGCAGAAATCTATTTAACTTACTTGTGGAATTTACAACCTGAAAATCATGATCACTTGGAAAGAATAATCTGACCTGAGATAAATCCAATTGTTTGTCAAAATAAGTATCAAGGATACTTATTTTCTAGAATACTTATTTTCTAGAATGGTACTGTAGAGTTCTATTCAACAAACATTAAATAAAAAAACTAGGTCCAGCTTAATGGAAGATTAAGGATGCTATGAAATTTATATTTCATATATTTTAGCACTCAAAATTCTAGAGAACCTCAGTTAACATTATTTTAACTGGGTCAGCTGGATGAGTAGATACAATGTTGACACTCAGACTGACTCTCTTTTCTGGACTGGCTAGACTTGGGCCTTCAGCAGGGATCCTTTGGTTAGGATCTTAGAAAGAGCCAATAAACTATGAATTGGAATACCTCAGGAGGATTTAAAACCTAACTAGGAAATGATTAGAATTCTGGTAAAAATCAAAGACAATGATGGAGTGGAATACACAGTGTTATTCCCCACTTCTGGGGAGAAACTAAAAGTGTTAGATTTTTTTTTTTTTTTTCTAAAGATTTTATTTATTTGACAGAGAGAAACACAGCCAGAGAGGGAACACAAGCAGGGGGAGTGAGAGAGGGAGAAGCAGGCTTCCTGCCGAGCAGGGAGCCCGATGTGGGACTCGATCCCGGGTCTCCAGGATCATGACCTGAGCCGAAGGCAGTGGCTTAACCAACTGAGCCACCCAGGCGTCCCTAAAAGTGTTAGATTTTTTTTAAGAATTGTAATGGTGAAATCTGAGTTTAGAAACCAACATAAGTATCCACCTTGAGCCTGTGAGCCTTCAGAAATGTTCCTTTGCCTTGGGTTGAGAAATCTTAACTATTTTGAATTTGCCTCAAGAGTAATCAAGGGTCCTCTTTTTCCACAGTGATTTGCACAAACTAAAATCTCCAAGCCAGGACAACACAGATAGCTATTTCAGAGGGAAAACATTATTGCTGGTTCAACAGGCCTCATCCCAGAGCATGACTTACTCTGAAAAGGATGAAAAAGAAAGCAGCCTTCCTAACGGTCGGAGCATCTCCCTCATGGACCTTCAGGACCCTCACGCTGCTCAAGTGGAGCACGCGTCTGTCATGCTTGATGTGCCTATGCGCTTAACTGGAAGCCAGCTTTCCATTACCCAGGTGGCCAGCATCAAACAACTGCGGGAAACCCAGAGCACTCCCCAGAGTGCACCCCAAGTGAGAAGGCCCCTGCACCCAGCCCTGAACCAGCCAGGCAGCCTCCAGCCCTTGTCGTTCCAGAACCCTGTCTATCACCTCAACAACCCAATTCCAGCAATGCCAAAGGCCTCTGTGGATTCCAGTTTGGAGAATCTAAGCACTGCCAGTTCCAGAAGCCAAAGTAACAGCGAGGATTTCAAGCTCAGTGGGCCCAGCAATAGCAGCATGGAAGATTTCACCAAACGCAGCACCCAGAGCGAGGACTTCTCCAGGCGGCACACAGTGCCAGACAGACACGTACCTCTTGCTCTGCCGCGGCAGAATAGTACCGGGCAGGCCCACATCCGGAAGATGGACCAGGCTGGGCTAGGTGCCCGAGCCAAAGCCCCACCGTCCCTGCCACACAGCGCGTCCTTACGGAGCACGGGGAGCATGTCAGTGGCGTCTGCGGCACTGGTGGCCGAACCCGTGCAGAACGGGAGCCGGTCCCGGCAGCAGTCCTCCTCCTCCAGAGAGAGCCCCGTTCCCAAAGTGAGAGCGATCCAGAGACAACAGACACAACAGGTAGGGGCAAGGGCCAGAGGCATCAGGCTTCCACTGATCCAACTGTCTCCTTGGTTCTTTGTATATAAGTCATTAGGAAATCTGATTGCTAGCAACATTTCCACTGAAAAATATTTTCTGCAACTTTGAAATGGGAAGAGGAGATGAAAAGTCTGGGAGGCTTCTGGCAAGGTGAGGCAGCAGAGCATGGCTTGCCGCATTCCCCTCAGAAGACTAACAACCGCACAGAAGGCTTTCCCTTCTCCTCCGGCAGCTGGGCTGCTATCGGGTTTGCACTGAGAACAGATCAGTGTCAAGTGAATAATTACAACACAGGAACTACAATACCTGTAGGCCAGATCAACTAGAATATATGGGGAATCAGGACATTAATCCTCCTTAATTTTTTTTTTTCCTTAAGTTTCCAGAATAAGCTTTTGCTTTCTGAGCCAAGCATTTAATGTAACTGCTCTCTACTCCATCCCCTACCTCCCTCTGGACATAACATGTCTCATGTGCCTTTTCCTGGAAGTGCCTAGAAAAATAAACAACTGAACACCTAAAAAGGCAAGGTAAAGGAGAAAGGTAACAAGCTAGAAACACAGGTGGTTGACATATATGCTGACCTTTTACACATCCCTTCTATGTGCATGGGTAAGCCCAGCTAGTATCACATCCAGTCTTAAGATTTCTGGACTTTTCTTCTTGAAACATAAAAAGTTTTCCTGAGAATTTGATTATTCATGGCTTCCCTACATATTACATTTTGAGGCACCAATATGTATTTTGCTTTTGTAAACTAATAACCTGAGGAGTACATGTATATGTATCTGTATACATTTAATATCTTTCATCTCAAAAAGACTTTTCTCCTTTGTATTTGCTGGCCTTTTTGTGAAACCTAATCATACTTTATAAGGACTAGGAAGCTTTGTGATTAAAAGAGTTCTGTGACAGATCATTTTGTCAGCAAAACCACTGGTCAGAGGAGACTGGAATAAAACCCCAGTGTATCCTTTTTTTTTAAAGATTTTATTTATTTATTTGACAGAGAGAGAGAGATCACAAGTAGGCAGAAAGGCAGGCAGAGAAAGAGAGGAGGAAGCAGGATCCCTGCTGAGCAGAAAGCCTGATACGGGCCTTGATCCCAGGACCCTGAGATCATGACCTGAGCTGAAGGCAGAGGCTTTAACCACTGAGCCGCCCAGGTGCCCATGTATCTTTTTAATATATTTGGCTTTTTTATATGTAGGCATTTATTGATTTATCTGCTTTTGCCTCTATTCTGCTGTGATCGGAAGCCTTGCCCCTTGTTTGATAGTTATTACTTTTTAAAAAATTAGCACACTGATGGAATCCTGGGATGCAGAAGTAGAGGCAGAGATGAAAAGCATGACTAACTTAAGCTGATTCCCACAGCCAGCTTCCTGGGCAGAACTTCCTAGTTGGTCATTCTTTCTGGAGAAATTTCTGGAAAATTCCTTCAGTCTTTAATTTCTCATTTTCATTTTTGTTTACATTTCCCCAATTCATTTGATTTTTTAAAGATTTATTAATTTATTTTAGAGAAAGCGAACATGACTGGGGGGAGGGGCAGAGGGAGAATTCTTGAGCAGACTCTCCTCCCTGCAGAGCACAGAGTGTAACACAGGGCTCAGTCCCAAGACCCCGAGACCATGACCTGAACCGAAACCAGGAGTTGGCCACTTAACCCACTGAGCCACTAAGCAGTCCCCCAATTAGTTTGATTTATGAGCATTTTCATTTAAAGAAAAAAGATTATCTACAATGAAAATGTGCATATCTGTATCTTTTATATGTATGTCAGATTATGTCATAGAAGTTTAATTTGTCAGAAGACAGTCATTTATACCTTATCATGATCATTTCCACATGTTGCTTTTATGCTAGCTTCTAGTTGAGATCAACTACTTTCAAAGAATCGAAGTGTTTATTGAGAGGAGAGAGGAAAGATAAGTAATTTTAGAGATGGAGTTTGACGTGGAGACAGACATCCACTGGAGGGGCGTTGTGGGGAGGCTGGCTAAGTGTAGCATGGGGTCCCTGAGGACGGTATAGGGAATAGAGAAGAATATCAGATTGGCTGGGGCACCTGGGTAGCTCAGAGGGTTAAGCCTTTGCCTTCAGCTCAGGTCATGATCCCAGGGTCCGGGGATCGAGTCCCATATTGGGCTCTCTGCTAGGCAGGGGGCCTGCTTCCCCCTCTTTCTCTGCCTACCTCTCTACCTGCTTGAGTTCTCTCTCTCTCTTTCAAATAAATAAATAAAATCTTAAAAAAAGAAAGAATATCAGATTGGCAGAGAGGGACAGAACAGCAGAAAGGGCCCTCCAACCTGCTTTTCACAAAAGTGGACTCAGGCCCAGCCCTGGACAAAAAAAGAGGAATGCTAACTTATTCCCCTGTATCATGTAGTCCTCAGTTCCCAGGGCCCATGACTCAGACTCATGGTTTATAAATATTATAGATTGCATAGTCTTCTGTGTGACCATCTGGAACCAATTGTCATTTATAATATTTAAGTGTAGGAAAATATAGCACCCATCACACAAGCAGTCAGTACATGTTTCTATGGGTGAATAGGAGGCCGTCTGGACAGATGGGAGGCAAAAAATGCATACAGTCTCCAAACAACCAACTTAAAAATGTTTTGTGCCTCAAGCCATCAATGAATTGGGGTATGTCTGTATAACATTGGCACGAAGTGAGGCACACACACAGTGAGATGGCCTAGCACAGCTTGAAATGTTCATCTTTGTTTATGCCTTTGCTGGTAGTGCCACCTCATATCAGTTCCAGCATAAATCTCTGTATTTTATTGCTCAAGTTTCTGGTTTTTCTACACTGGCTTTTTCTTTGCAGATGGTTTATTCTTTCAAACTTATGCAGCTATTTTTTATTCCATATCTTCTGGTTTCTTGCTTTCTCACTCCCATAAAGCCTCTGAATTTCTATATAATCAGCACATTTTTGGCAAATTCCTTTACATATTATAATTGCAGATTGTGTTGGGGAATTCTTTTCTCCCCAAAACTAGAGGATTTCTTTGTGGGGATTGTTCCGTAGGCGTCTGTAATTATTGGTGGCTTTGTCCCATGCAAATTCCATCTGTATCTTAGCATAAAGGACTGCCCATTGTTGGTGGCATTACTGGCTTCAGTCTTCATATACGTACTGAGTAGGAAGGAAAGAAAATCCTAGTTGAAACAATCTATAGAGAAGAGAGGTTTGGTTTTTGTTGTTTTCAGGAAACTGCCTTCGAACTTTTTTACCCTTCTCAGCCTTTATTTGGATTTTCCCCCCTCATTTACCTCTCCATTTTGTTTTTCATGTATCATGTACTGTCTACGTATAATAGACTGTGTTTACAGCGTATGTGTTCAGATACAGCGTGTTATGTAACCTTAAAAATTCAAATTTAAAGAGACTTTTAAAATAAAAAATTCAAATTTGATAGTGCTGTTGGAAGGATGCTGCAGCTTTCACGTGTGGGTGTGTTGAACCCTCTCCTAAGCAGCCTCTTCAGGAAACCTCAGAGTGGACTTCTTTAGCAGCCCTTTCCTTGGTGTTGACAGCAGAAGTGCTCTTCGTTACGAGAACCGGACTGTCTCAGACTTCGGAGAAGCTGCAACCAACAAGCCTTATTTATATCTAGTGAATACTAGCAAAGAAGGGGAACTGACCTGTTCTCTATTTTCCCCAACATAGCCAGGCTGTGACTGATGAAAGGATCGGAGAAACTGCTGTCTTGGGCCCTTTTGCCCTAAAGCCTAAAGCATTAGTATTTTTCCCAGAGAAACCCTCTACAGCTTTGTCTCAAAGCAGAGATATTCCTGGTAGGAATTATGCTTTTCTTTTTGTCTTTTTCATCCTTCTTCTTCTTTAATAATCCACCCTAGAAAGCCAGTGGATATAAACACTCTTCCTAAGACTATAGCTAAGCAAAATGGGATTTGAAGCGCTTGCCAACCTCTTTTCCCAATCTCTTTGACTGTAAAATAGAGATTAATAAATCTTGCTGTCTATAATAATGCCTAAATAATAACTAAATAACTACTAGTGATAAAAACTAGAGATAATAAATTTTACTATCTTCACCAGCTTGTAAGGAGATGGAACAATCATTAAAGAAAAGCCTTTGATGCAATTCCAAAGGATTAGGAGAAAAACATAGTGTCTATCTCTTAGTAATACATTCTACTTTAGTAATAAATTCGAAAGAGAACCAGAGTATTAATAAATGAATAATATTTTATTGAGCATCTGTTGTGCAATTATATTGCTACCATTCAAAAATAAACTGTATAATATGGTGCCATGCATCCAGGACTGACTGTCTAATTGGGAAATAAGACCAGCACACAGAAAACCAATTAAAAAAAAAAAAATGGAAGAGACAGTATGTAGTTTTCTAAATAAAGAAACCAAGAGAAACCCTGTATTTTAACTATTTTTTATTTTTTCAGTATTACTTTTCTTTATTATGTTGTAAATGTTTTACTATGAATACAAGGAATAGTTAATGTTTTTTCAACAGTTATTGGCTACCTACAAGAGGCCATGCAGGGTGCTTGGTTATATTAGGACGTGGTTGAAAATCAGATTCAACCAATAAAATAGGAATAGACCCAAATGCCCAATTCTATCACACAGTCTCTTTTATGATCCATTGGCCATTGTTAGTCCTTCTGAAGATACGGTAACTACACCATCACCAGTGGAATGAACCAGCTCTTGTTTTTACAGCTTCTCACTTAACAGTCAAAGCTTAGGTTGTGCTTAAGGAGTCGTCATTGTTGTTTTCATATGCTTTTAGGGGCTAAGATCTCTCCTTAGTGTGTTCTTGGGAATACCTTTAGTGTGCAGTGCATATGTAGGTATTCAGTAAATAGCTACCCCATGACAAATCACAGGGAAGGAAAGACCATTCACACAACATCTTGTTAACTATATAAAGCAAAAAACTATTGAATTAGTTGCCTTGAAGTAATACATTCCGAACAGTAAAGTTGTTATTGATTTTAGTACCTGCTTATATCAAACCGCTATTGAATAATAGAAAATCCTGGTTTCATAGAAAGGCAGCTTTTCTGTGCCCTGGCTGCTAATCTGATAAGATTATAAAATTTAAAAGAGTTTGTCTCCTTTAAATGTTGGCTTTCTATTAATTTTTTAAAACTCAGAAGCACATTCTTTTGTTTTCAGGTGTACACATATCAAAAACCTTAACCTCTTGTAGAACTATTTTTCTCTGCCAATGCTGAAGCAATTTATTGTGCTCTGCTTTTAGAATCCAGTAGGGGGAGAAGTGTGTGTGTGTGTGTGTGTGTGTGTGTGTGTGTGTGTGTGTGTGTGTGAGAGAGAGAGATACGTGTAAACTATCTTGCCATTTACAAAATGCTTTTACATTCTGACTCATTTGTTCCTTATAAAACTTCTGATGTGGATAATTATTACTTTCCTTTATAGATGATACTCTATCCTATAGGCCAGTGTTTCCAAAGCTTAATACTCAAAATTATTTAAGTATACAAGATGTTTAATAACTAATCATTTTATTTTTTAAATTATTTTAATACATGTTAGAAAAATATATAACTATTAATATTAAATTATATTTATAAAATATGTAATATATATTACCTCAAACTCATGATTGTATTGATGTCACTGCTTAGCATAAGGACTCAGCTAACAGGAAAAAGTTGTTTTAAAGAGGTAATAAATAATATGTCAATGATGATGTGGTTATGACAAAAATAATAAAGTAATACACAAATGAATGAGTATATAACATAGCTAGATACCAGAGTGGAGATGGAGATAGACTTTTAAGAACTGATGATCTTGAAATGTAAGACATGTTTATATGTTTCTTGACACAGTGGAGAAAATGGCTTTAAAAGAACTTCTAGGGCGCCTAGGTGGCTCAGTGGGTTAAGCCTCTGCCTTCCGCTCAGGTCATGATCTCAGGGTCCTGGGATCAAGGCCCGCATCGGGCTCTTTGCTCAGCAGGGAACCTGCTTCCTCCTCTCTCTCTGCCTACTTGTGATCTCTCTCTGTGTCAGATAAATAAATAAAATCTTTAAAAAAATAATAAAGGAAGAACTTGTAGAAGTCCATTAGCAATTGCTTATGTGAGCCTCAAGTATGATGTCACTATTTATTGATACATATCTGTAATCCGTTTGCAAATCAGCCAAACCAGGTTCTGCTTCACACCCTCCTGTGACTTGTGTATGTGTATCTTGTGGAGTCTCTCCCAGCCAGTATATTTCATCTAGTCTTTCTGAATTGCAAAGTCATCAAAAAAAAATCCTATTAAAATAGCTATCCATAGAGAGTTTAACTGGATTCTATTTCAGAATGACATAAAGATAATCTTAAGGTAGATAGCTCTGCATGGAAGAGAAAATTCCTTCCAATTATGAGATTACACAGTGTTGGTCCTCAAAATAGAAATCTATTTTAATTCTAAAAAGGCTAACTCAGGGGCACCTGGGTGGCTCAGTCAGTGAAGCATCTGCCTTTGGCTCAGGTCATGATCCCAGGGTCTTGGGACCGAGTCCCCGCACTCCTTGTCTCTTGTCTCTTGACCCTCAACCCTCGCCCCTCTCAGGCTTTTTGCTCAGCAGGGAGTCTGCTTCTCCCTCTGCCTCGGCCTGCTCCTCCCCTGCTTGCTCTTGCTTGCTCTCGCTTGCTCTCTCTGCCAAATAAATAACATCTTTTAAAAATAAATAAATAAATAGGCTAACTCCCGTACAGTGCTGTTCTCTCCTTCTTTCTCTCTCCCAGCCTCCCTCGTTCTCTCTCCCTCTCTCTTGCAAGCACACCAGAGAAAATTTGTTTTATGTTTCTAGCATCATTTGTAGAGAAAGCATTAATGTTCAGTAGCTTAATATAAATTGTAATATTCAATGCCAGTTTTCTAAACATAAATATGGTAACATCCAAGCTCTGTAGTTTCCAAAGGACTGTCACATACATTGTCTTACTCAGTCTCCACAACTTTCTGTGAGATCAGGAAAGGTCGTGTCATGTTAAGGGTGCTATTCCTAATCAGTAGATTAAGAAAAGAGTATTGAAGAGATTAAGGGACAGTTAGTGGCAAGGTGGCTGCTTTTTTAAGATTTTATTTGTTTGAGAGAGAGAGCGCGCATGTGCGTGCACAAGTCGGGGGAGGAGCAGAGGGAGAAGCAACTTCCTGCCAAGCAGAGAGCCCAATGTGGGGCTCTATCCCAGGACCCAGAGATCATGACCTGAGCTAAAGTCAGACGCTCAGACTACTGAGCCACCCAGGCACCCCAGGGTTGCTACTTAAGGCCACAATTCTTATCACTCTGTATACCATTATTGGAAAAAGACAATTTATCTGGCTATCCTAACTGGATGGAAATATCCCTTAAACTAATCTAGTGTCTATTGTTTTGATCCTGTCTGTATTCATCAAGAAACTGTTGGTCTAAAATACCAACTTCTGAGTGGTCTTCATCCATCAAGAAGTCAGCACTCTGTAAAAATGAGCAATATCGCTTGTTTTTTCTCTTTGTGTAAATGATTACGGTCTTGGCATTCTGATAAATAAATGGGTACCTTGTGAATTTGTTTAGCATTAATCAGTTTGTTGGTTCCCGATCACCCCTGGGTTACAGAGCCATTTCCTCAGCTGAGCAGTCAACCATCAAGTCAGGCCTTTTCTCTCATTCTTACCATCATGGAAATTTCAGTGGTAATTGGACCACTGGACTAATGAACAATTTTAAGGCCTTGGTTTTCTTTCTATGGATGTAATACATAAGAATTTCTATTCAGAATAGTGTATTCTTATACAAGTAGATATTCTCATTCCTCACCCCCAGTCCTGTCTTTAATAAAATATTACTTAGAACTGAGAGTATTTATTAGGTCACAGTTTTGTCCTCCAAGAATAAAAACCGACCTATTGAGCTGTTTGGGGAGACGCTAATACGTGTTTCTGATGCAGGTGCAGTCACCTGTGGACTCTGCCACGATGTCCCCAGTAGAGAGGACAGCAGCCTGGGTGCTGAACAATGGGCAGTATGAAGAGGATGTGGAAGAGACTGAGCAAAATCAAGATGAATCCAAGCATGCTGAGAAGGTAGAACTAGCCTGTCTTCGTTAACTCTTGCCCCCACAGTGATAGGTCACCAGAAGGATTGTCTCACCAACAACATGATCTGTTCCCCTCCCTAGTTTCAGCTCCACCTCTTACGTTATCCAGCGTAGACACCTCTGTATATAACAAGTCAGTAGTGTCTCTGCGTGAAAATATGCAGAAAATGCCTGTCAGGCTGGGGTGGGAGGATTAATTTTCTTTTCACGTAGGTCACCTTAATTTGGAGATATTCTGCTGTTCATTTCTATTGAAGGGGAATATTTAGCATTTCTATAAACTGATTGTTTGTGTTCAACCAAGGCCAGAATTAACCTTGCACTAGACTTCCTTTCCAGATCTTATTTAATGATTTTGGCTTTTTTTTTTTTTTTTTTTTTTTTTTTTTTTTTTTTTTTTTTTTTTTTTTTTTTTTTTTTTTTTTTTTTTTTTTTTTTTTTTTTTTTTTTTTGGCTTTTTGGCTTTTTGGCTTTCCTGGATAAAGAACTTCTAGCTCTATATTGATTTTTATTTTTTTTCTATATTGATTTTTAAATAGATATCATCTATTTCTGTTTTGTTTTAAAGGGAAGTTGACATGGAGAAAAAGGATTCTCCAGAGGCTTGGCACCATGTATGACATTCTCCCATTTAATTAACAACCACACAACTAGTCCTGCTTACTTAATCAGCATGATCCTAAAATACGCTTGCTGATGCAGTCGACCTTTTTAAACTGTCATGAAAATTGTCATCTTTGACCTTCTGGATAAAGAATGTAGTTTAGGATCATAACTTTGGGTAAGCAGAAGCTAACTTTCCGATTGTCAATTAAATGGGATATTCTGTGAAAATAGTTTACATTTTACAAAGCACCAAACAGATTTATCATGAATTACTAATTCATTTAAGTAGACTGTATGCAAGAAAGCTTATGCTTCTCACCTTACCTAGAAATGGGACATTTCAGTGTACTCACACCCAACTACTGCACTGTCAGTACAGGAAAGGGCCAGGATTCTATAAAGCTCCAGGGAGGATTTACTATATATAAAGCTTTAGCTTTAGTGTGTGTGTGTGTGTGTGTGTATATATATATATTCATATAAAGCTTTACTGGGAAAACAGACATACAGGTTCCAGCCAGCCGTACCAAACTGAGCCGATGAAAATTGAACCACATCATGAAGAGGGGCCAAGAGGCAGTATTCATCAGCCCTGGAGACTATGTAGGCCTTTTGTTTAGTGCTTGTGACCTCAATATTTTGCACTTGTATAGTTGGGGAGAATGCAGCAATAGCTTACTTTGCCATCAAAGTCTATCTGTTGATTTAATGGCATAACATTATAGAAATGTTGCTTGTTCTCTGAAGGGCTGATTCTAATAAAATGAAGGAATGAGAGTCTGATGAGCCAGGATGTGTCAGAGATCCTCCAGTACAGGGTGATGGTACAGAAATCTTTTCTCAGGTAAACAGCTGGCTTTGGGCTTATTTTAAGTGATTTGACAGGCTTCTAAGTACTTGATCTTTTTTTCCCCTTGCACACATTTGATACAGATTGGATGTAATTTGCAGCAACTGGTAGTTAATGTGGAAAGAGATATATAAATATATAGATTGGAAATGCGAAGTCGAGATTAAAAATATGATTTTAAGGGGAGGGAAGACAGAGCTTCTTTACCATTTATGCCTTGTTTAAGAATATTAGCAGCACATGGAATGGCAGTTCAGACAGCGTCCAACCACCTCAATTTCAAAAACCACTGTAACTCCAGTCTTCCCCCCCTCCCCCTTGTTTTTGATGCCTGTCTTCTGCTCCAGTACGAGCAGGAAATCACGAAGCTGAAGGAGCGCCTGCGAGTGTCTAGCCGGCGGCTGGAGGAGTATGAGCGCCGCTTGCTGGTGCAGGAGCAGCAGATGCAGAAGCTGCTGCTGGAGTACAAGGCCAGGCTGGAGGACAGCGAGGAGCGCCTGCGCAGGCAGCAGGAGGAGAAGGACAGCCAGATGAAGAGCATCATCAGCAGGTCAGACCACCGCTGCTGCTGAATGTGCCCCCAGTTAGGGGCGCAAAGAGATCGGAGATGAGCCAAAGAATCCTGAAGGCGTAGCAGCAAAAGCCGCTTCAGTGCTGCATATGCTCTGTGGGACTTTGTAGGGATGTGATGCATGACTATATCTCTTAACGTTTTCTAAATGTGAGACCTTTCCACCCTTCCTTTGAAGACAGAGGTAGTCTTTCATCATCATAATTAGAAAAAATGAAAACAGCGGCTCACTTGGAAGGTCTTAGTATCCAGTGTTCAAGAGTCACTTAGGTTTTCAAGAGTCTAGAGACATGGAAGGGCGGCACCACTGGATATCTTTAGGGCCAGAGGACTAAGGGACAGAGAGTGCCAAGATGTCCGGGGAGTCTACGGCGGGGGGGGGGGGGGGGGGG
>PITA01002658.1:91834-126584 GCA_004023965.1 Spilogale gracilis | reverse complement strand
GGCAGCTGGGACCCGAAGCCAGGAAGTCAGGCTCCAGAGTCCCAGCTCATAACCACTGTGCTTCAGTCTTGTCAGATGCTACCGAGAGGTCAAGCAAAAGGAAGACAGAAAAGGTTTGTTTCAGAAATATGGAGGGAGATCACAGTCTTCAAGCTGTTTCATGGAGTCGAAAGTCCATGGGTTAAGATGTGAGTGGTGCCTGAGAGGGAAAGCAGGCTGACTAAGTGTGACACACTCTGAGAAACTGAGCTGTGCAAGGAGAGAAGGGACAGTTGTCACAGGGGAACTTGAGAATAAGAGGGGGTTGTTTGTTTCTGGTTGGTTTGATAGTTTGCATGAAATAAGCTCTGCCAGGGGAAGGGTCTGACAGAGGAGAGGGAGGAAATGATTATGGGGACCCTGTCCCAGAAGAGATGAAAACACATGGGACCCCATCACTGGCAGAGAGGTCAGCCTTGGATGTCTGCTTTCAAGGTGGGAGAGAAGAAAGTAAGAATAATTATGGCCCTCGCTGGGGAGGAGTGGAAATCTGGACTCTGCTGAGTTTGGGTTTCTTGTCTCCTGCATCAGCTGGCTCTCTTTGACGTTCTCGATGTCTCCTTGCTGCCATGTTCTAGGCTGATGGCTGTGGAAGAGGAACTGAAGAAGGATCATGCTGAGATGCAAGCAGTTATTGATGCAAAGCAAAAAATAATTGATGCACAGGTGAGCAGGTCTTGAATCTAGTAGAAAGCATTTCTTTGTAATGACTGTTTAATGTCCTGACTTTCGACCCTTTGGAAATACCAAGGCACTTACTGCAAAAATGGGTCATTGGAAAGTTCTCAGCCTTACTTTTTGAAGATTAAAAGAGTTTCTATGTGACCTGTATTACTTTTCCTTTCTTTGACTGGTGACAAGTCTAACCCAGCAAAGTATTAGCGTGCTCAGGGCAGTTGCTTGACAAATCTCAACCTACTGCATGATGGGGTTCCTTCTTTCCTCATGGAAAGGAGGGCATTCTCTAAGGGGGTAACTGTGAAAAGCACACCGCATGTGTCTGGCTTGTGACCTCCACTGATCATCGCTTGGCTGTGATGTTCACGGTCTTGTTAGTCACGTTCACTGTGCCATTGACCTCTAGCCCCACATATGAGTGGAGCTGTAGGGGAAAGACAGGGTTGTGGCAGGTACCTTTCCTTTCTGTTCTCTCAGTGCAGGGTTTGGCAGTGATGCTTGGGATTTGCTTGGCTGCCCTCCTTTGTTGGCGCTGTGCTTAGAAAGCCTCTTGGTGTTGATGAAATCAGATCCTGGGCCTCTGCTCACTCTAGCTTATACCTGTGAGACTAGTGGCACGATGACTGCCAAGAGCACCTCACAGGGCCCATCAGTGTTCAGAGCCAAATCCAGGAGGCAGGAAACACTGCTGATTTTATCACATTGCAAAATATGGTTGTATTGCTTAGAGTGAAACAAGTAACGAAAGGCAGGTGCGGTTTTGATAGTGGCCGGTCTAGCCACCACATATATCCCCTTCCTGGAGACAACCAGCCCACATGGGTTTGCATCTGTCTACTTCAAGACCTTATCATATCCCCCAAGCTCTGGAATAGAAATGGGAACAAAGGCTTTATGTTCTACTCTCTTCTCTGCATAGGGGACCATCTATGTCGGAGCCCCTGGGACTAGTGACCATGCACTTAACACCCCTGTCTGATTTCCTGACAGAGTTTAATGGAGGATGGCATTTATTTTTCAAAGGATTGGGGAGGGAGGCTGAAAGCAGAGTCACGGAAGGAGGCTTCCTGGGCCCCATGCTCCACAGACACCCCAAACTTGTAGGCCAGTGTGAGCTATGATGCTCTCATCAGCATAGCTCCTGGAATATTTTGGGCTCTAGTTTCTGGATATTTGGCCCTCCTAAGAATCAGAAGAAAGGTCTGCTGTAATTATCTGACTTGGTCTTTTTTAAAAACCTTTCTGGGTGTCCCCAAGGTGGGTAAGGGAGGGGTAGTGGAGACAAGGCCATCTTGCCATACCTTCTATAAAAATTCATCCGAGAGCCTTCAGAGAAACAGCCTGGATACAGAGAGCAATGTAGTCAGAAAAACCACTGTTAATAAGTTTTCACTTATGGATTTTCATTGTGACAAAATAATGCATGAAGAGTCCTGTTAATAATCATACCAGGAGAGATTTTGGTTCTGATGAGACAGAACAGACCATTTCCATAATTCTGGCTGGCTGGAAACTATGCCAGTCTTCAGCAGAGGAAGCTGGGGTGTGCCACAATCGTGGCTCTGTGCACAGAGCATCTCCCTCTTCTCGGGTGCCTGTCAGGACAGCCTCATTAGCTGCTGACAATTTCTACCCACTCCCATCCCCTATTTGGACATTGAGAGCAAGATGACTGGGTGTGAAAGAGGAGTCAGGCATGGACGGTGAACACAAGGAGGGAATAGGATCAATAAGGCCTCAAAAGCTCTGGAAAGTAAGGACCTTCTCTCAGTTCATCAGGAGGGTGTTTCTGCTGAGGGACGGGTGAAATGCGGCCCTCAGAACATTAGCCAGCGTCGGCTTGTGGTTTGGCTAAAACTAGCTATTTTGGGTCTATACCTCAAGGTAGTGGTTTTCAAATGCTTTGATTCCACGGACTATTTTGGACCTTCCCTGGATCACTTTCCAACTGCTAGTACTGAGCACCACTAGCAAGGACCACTTTCAGCTCATGGATGAAAGCACAGAGACATTGGCTGAATAGAGTAAATTACTTTGTCAAACACGGACATTACTCTACAGTAAGCTTTCTGTCAGAGGCCCACCGTGATCCCTGAAGGATACTTGGAGAATTCACTGGACCACATTTTGAAAAACAGTGTACCGTGTATAACAGAAACCATAAACACTAAAGCTAATTTTAAAAAAAATTATAACCTTCAATTCCAGCTGTTGTCTTACTGGAATATTAAAGTCTTCTTATAGCAAGAGACTTTGAACATCTTTGGGCAACCTTTGTAATGAATCACTTTTTATATCAGGCCCTCTCCTCTGTCGGGATAAATCTTACATCAGAAGTGTCTGAGGGAGCCAAGCAGCCCTTCTGGCATCGTGTAATAGAATGCACACATGTTTGGGATGAAGGCTTCCCAGTGAGGTAGCCCATACTTTTAGGTCCCTGGCATCTTCCTTAGTGGAAAGTATTTCTGAAGTGAATACGGTTGCTTTCCTTATATTAGAGCTGAGCCCAACATTTCCCAAAGCACTAAAGACCTGGTGCCCAGTGAACTGGTTTTCATCTGTATCAGCAGTCCTGCTCCCCTCTGGGCACAGCTTGTCGCTGAGGTCAGCCTGTCTGTCTCCTGGGGTTTATGCCATGAGGCCTGGCCTGGACCAGCCGCCTTCTAATGGGCGCTGCAGGGAGGTAAGCGTTCCACTGGCCAGGGCAGAGCCAGCTGTCTTAGACCTTGTAGCCCAGCCACAGGGATCCTGATGATGGAACTAAGGGGACCACTTCTGAAGCATCAGACCAGGGACTGTGCCACTTTCACCCCCCAGGAGCCCTCCATGTGACTCAGAGGAGAACAGAGAAGGGCTTCCTCCTCTGAGAAGCAAGCAGCTGCCTAGTTACTGTTGCCAGTGATATCTCCGCTGTGTTAAATTACAGGTCATAAATGGAGATGAGATTATTCAAACAGGCAAGTAAACGCGGTCCTTTCTCTAGCCGAGCAGTTCCCAGCCCCAGCCCGGGACACTAGCCTCCTACACATTCCAGCTCCTGCACTCCCCACACTGGAAATCCTTCCAGGCGTGGATTGCTTTGCCCTTCAACCCAGGTGGAATCAAAATGTCAGAGCATCTTTTGCCAACTGAACTTGACTTTCAAAAGTCCCTATTTGATTATTTTTCTTTTACTTTTTGTTTTATTTTGAGGCGTTGGCAGTGGGGAGAATTACAAAAGGGGATTTGTCCACTTAGAAACTTTCAGCAGGGGGGTTATTTGGCTTCAGCTGTGACTCTTGTAGGAAATCAATAATTGTAATCATTCTGAGCCTTTTTTTTGACCCTTTAAGATTCAAATAATTTTTTTATAAATGACTTAAAAAACTTTGGGGGGGTAAACCTGAAGAATCTTACTTTCCTTTGTATTGGGGCCTTATAATTTATCCTTATCCTGAAATTTCTTTTTTAATCATTTCAGAATATTACCAGTTATTCTGTTCAGAAACCATTCTTTTTTTTTTTTTTTTTAAGATTTTTTTTGGCCAGAGAGATGGAGCGAGAGCACAAGTAGTCAGAGTGGCAGTCAGAGGGAGAAGCAGGCTCCCTCCCAAGCAAGGAGCCTGATGCGGGACTTGATCCTAGGACCCTGGGATCATGACCTGAGCCGAAGGCAGCCACTTAACTGACTGAGTCACTCAGGCATCCTTTCAGAGACCATTCTTAACCAGAGGGGAAATATCATATTTGGCCTCAACTCCTTGTTTCCTGGTAACCACTGGCCAGTCCTTACCTACTGGCTTTTTAAAAGACCTAGACTTGTTATTACAATAAACTCCATTGGCTACAAATTTTTTTAATTACTTTTTTTTTTAAGACTCATAGATCTTTCTTACATTGAGTTTTGCCTACCCTTAACATGAGTGTTACCCTCCCAAAATAAAAAGCATCTTAATACTAGATGAATGCTAATAATACTGATACCTAATAATGCTGATTTTATGTATCTTACTACTAAGACATCCATCAGAGAAAAGGACATTTTTTTAATGCTAATAACAAGGGTTTTGTTTTTTTTTTTTTCATACTTTTGAAACCCCTAGTCCGGAGTAGGAGATTAAAGGGGAGCATTACTTGATGCTGTTGTCCATAATGCTTTTGCCTCCAGCATCCCCCAGGGAAGTCCCTCCTGATGGCATGTTGGGAGCACCCCGACATGACCCTGGGGGGGTGCGCTGCTGCCCCCTAACAAGGAGCAGCATCCAACCCTCAGCCCTTCCTGTTCTCTCTGTACCTCACTGTGACCTACCTTACCACACTTTTCCTGGGGTATAGTCAGACACTGCAGAGGAGAAAGCTCCTTTTGGCTTTGAGGGGTTGTTCCTCACCTGCTTTTTTTTCATTTTAATTTCATGGACGTAAATGAGAGCAGCATTAGTCTCTTTTCTAAAAAGTGACAACTTTATGTGGGAAAGGTTCTGGAATGATCTCCCTAGCTGCTGAAATTAAGATTAGAGTTTCTCTCCTAATCTTTGTGAGACTGATAATATTTTGATGGGATGGTTTTTTTTCTTGAACTTAGATGAGACTACTTTCCTTTAGATTGCCATATTTTGGTGGGGGGGGGGATCCTTTTTTTTCTCTCTGTTCTTTTTTTTTTCCATGTGTGTGTATTCAATAATCTTTGGTTCCAAAATATTGGTCCTAGAGCATTTTTTTCCCCAGAGACTCAAAAGTAAAATGAAAGCAATCTCCTTATTGGGTAGCTTTCCTGGAGTAACTCTGAGCTGGAATGAGTCGAGGAGCTTGTGTTCTCTGTTTGTTTCCATGTGTTCTGTTTACAGCATCCCCTTTCAGCCACATCTCCCTTCCCATATTCCAGTGACCCCGTGGTCTGAGCTTCTGGCTGCTTTTTCCCCTCTTGCTGTTGCATCCTCACTTTGTTGGTGACTAGAAACTGCCACCATGTATTGTTGTAATTTTGAGCACAGTGTGAATTCTCTCCAAATGTGACTGATGTGCCCTCTTGAGGGACCGAGATCCCATAGAGCACATGCACTTCTCCTCTGTGAAATGAAACCTCTGGTGCTTCTTTCTTTGCCACCTAATTTCTATGTTTTAATTTTGACCCAAAGCAATACCATAAGGCAGCTTGACACCCCTGTTGCACAGTCAGAAGTAACACCTGGTGTCTTGTTCGCATCAGCCTCGCGTCCCAAGGGGTTCCTAATAACCAGTCCTGCTGTGCTGAAAGGAAAAAAGAGAGAGAAAAGAAACAGACCCATTGGGCTCAGGGAAGCTGAACCTGAGTAGGGTGCAGAAAGAGGCAGAGACGTTCCATTTGTCTGGGAAGCATCATGCATACCTCTGTTTGGTAGAAAGCATTAGAACAGCCCTTCAGTGGTGCATTACTGCGTGGTTCCCCACACGCGGCGCAAATAAAGCCCCGATTGGTGTGTTGCAGGAAAAGCGGATCGTGTCGCTGGACTCGGCCAACACCAGACTGATGAGCGCGCTGACGCAGGTGAAGGAGCGGTACAGCGTGCAGGTCCGCAATGGTATCTCCCCCACCAACCCCACCAAGCTTTCCATCACGGAGAATGGTGAATTCAAAAACAGCAGCTGCTGACGGCCTTGGTGAATGCACAGACTGTGGGAGGAGGCAGAAGGAAGTGTCCCCGCTCTCCTGGTCCCAAGCCCTCTCCCCGACCCCCCAGGTTTACAGAATTGTTGCTACTTCCGAACAGCAGAGTGGCGAGACACTCTCGAATGAAGAAAGGAACCTTGTCTTTCAGGGCATAAGGCTAAGACTTCCAAGGTCGATGCTTTTCCCCCATGTCTCTATGTACATAGGGAACTTAGTTCTGGGCCATGTACAGAAAATACCACTGTAATATACCAAAAAGAAGTGAATAATGTAGATTACCTTTTTAATTATTACTATTTTTATTATTGTTTTCCTCTTGTTGAAAGCACTGCAGTTGTTAGAGGAGGAAAAAGTAGGAACGGCGTGTGAGTGTGAGCAATGAGCCCACAGGCTGAGTAGGTAGAGACCAAGTGTCTATTGGAAGAAGCACGTGGAGTGCAATAGGACATCCTCAGAATGAATTTTTCAGGGATTCATCTGCCAGTCTAAAACCCCACTCTGGCCCCTTGTCCTTTAGGAAAACATGCAAATACCAAGAACCAACCAAAACAATTGACCCCACTGATCAACCAAGACTGGTTCTGGATGGACAGCTAATCCGATTTGGGGATATACTGTTTCAGAAGACACAGATAAGAGCTGTTGCATCAAAACTGGACTTTAAGAGTGATTTCTATTGAACTCCTGTTGATGTTTATTTCCTTCTGTCTAGAGCAGATGGGAATTTTCCATTTTAGATAGGGGGCTTTTTTTAACCCCAGTTGTAATAAAGGGTGTTCTTTTTCCTCTTTAGAGTTTACAGAATGATAAATATTTGTGTCTCCGAATTCCATCTTCATCTTCACACACCCACTGCCCTTTCCTCCCCCGTGGTGGGAGCAGTCTTCAGCAACAGGGTTCACTCTCCCTTGGAGAGGTTGTTCAAATTTGCTGTCCATATAAGCCATCCAAAATAAACACCCTTTCTTCCACACAGAAAAGGGCTAATCCTACCATAGCAGGAGTCTCTGAATATATTTCCTATTTAAAAACAAACAAACAAACTTTTCCATTTGTAACTTACAGTTTTTCTTTGGGATAAAGGTTTTATCCATTGTACTAGCAAATCTCTGGGCAGGGTAATTTTATCTCAGTCTTTGGCTTTGAAATGGCTTCTTCTTCTAATTTCCTCACTAAAATTTGGAAAGGAAATCCAGATCCAAAGCACGGCTCTCTTAAAAGTCATGATTCCACTTATAAAGGAAACTAAAAGTGCAAGAACCCTGCGTTCCAGTCATTACTCCCATGCTCTTTGTAGATTTGGCAATAATGACTCTGTTTCACCAACTGTCATCCTTGGCTTTATTGTAGGACAGAAACAGTCATGGAAACTAATTTACTTCCTTTTTTGCAGAGGTGTGAAATGTCATCTTGAATGCAAACTTGATTATCAGAAGTATGGAATGTTATGTGTTAAAGCAGACATTATATATACAAATATATATATACATATATACCCACACATATGTACATATAACTGCACAAATAGGAAAAGTTCATGCCTTCTCTGCTGTCAGATATAATGTTAAAAGGGTTTTTAATCTCTTTAAGCAAGAGCTAAGCAGTTCTTTATCCTGAGAAAGCAAGAATGTATCTCAAATAAGGATGTTTAAATTATAAAATTTAAAGAAATTTTTTTAAAAAAAGGAAAGAAAAAGGGGAGAGGGGAAAAAACAAAGACCCAAGGGAGACCTATGCACAGAGTGAGTGTTTCTACATAAAAGAATATTATAAGGAAATGGGAGGCCATTTATAGCCTCCCTCTCACAGTGCCCCTGGCTCGCGCTCAGACTTCCTAAGCCCTGCCCTCTCCCAGGTGGATCTCTGTGTTGGACCTTGCATCTCGGCAGCCCCCCAACGGCCCCCATCCCACAACCTTTGATATCTGATCTACATTTTTCGTGCCCTTGGATTTTGGCACTTGGTTAATTTCTTGACCCCCTGGTAGTAATTTTACAAATTCTTACCTCCTCCCTCGAAGTTTAGGGCACACTGTGGTCAAAATCACTTCCTTTAATAGGAAAACAACCTTACTAATTCTGAAGGTTTGCCCTGTGTTGGCTGGGGGATGTAAACATAGGTGTCCTCGTAAAGCTATTCTCAGCTCCAGTCATGTTTAAGTCCATTCTTTGTATAGCCTTCCATCGTGTCACAGAAAGCCTGGTAAAGGAAGCGTCAGTCTTGGTGGCCTCAAGTCTGCAACTTGGGTGATGTCTTGCATGGAGGTTTAGAAGCTCAAAGTGTTGGTTATGGATTACAGAGGGCAGATAAGCTTACCTGAATGGAGGGGTCAGGGGAGACACAAAAACCCAAATGTGCTTGTGATGGCTTGATAGCTGCCTATATCTTGTTGGCATTTTGGGAGCCCCTTAGAGGGCTGCCTACTCTGCAAGATTTAATGCCCAAAATGTTGGAAACATGATGCAGCCCTCTCTTAACAGGTTATCTTGAATGAAGAGAAAAGAGTAAAAAAAATCAAATTGGAAATCAGCTAGAAGTTCAGATTTGTTGCCAGATGTTAAATTTTAGATTATCCTTTGAGCTTATTCCTACCCAAACATTTTTCTGAGTATTTCTTTAGAGAAGCTGCCATCTGTAGAACTTACTCTGAAAGATTTTTTTAAGTCTGGAAGACTGCCGCAAGCAGCTGATAGTTTTTATGGAAGTATTGGTTAATTTGGCTTCTTCAGCCCAAGTAACTCCATCCAGATGTTCTGTGGGGAGGAGGGCGTGGCCAAGGCAAGCGGGTTAAGATCACCGTGGCTGCACTCCTCCTTCAGCCACACGTCACCATGTCGCAGGCTGCAGCCTGGACCACAGTCCTGTGGAATTTGGGGTTCAGGTGAAGTTCTTGTGAAGTGTTCGTCTAAGCTGACAGCCAGACTTGGCTATTAACAAGGACAGCGTGGGTAGGATTTAGAAGTTCAGGAAAGCACTTTCGTACTCCCTTTTTTTGTGTCACTGGAGCAACAGGCTGTCTGGGCTGGAGTAGCAGAAAGAGTGACATTTCCACCAGGTCCTCATGCTCCCCAAGTCTCTGCAACATAAGCCGAGAGACAGAAGATGACATCTAGGTAAGTGAGCAGACACTTATGTGCCCACTGTGTCCTGGGCGCTCTGACCAAGGTGCCGTCGGAGTCTGGGGCAGCCCATCCATGAGGAGAATGTGGTAGACTGAGCTCATCGTGCTGTCATCACTGTTTCTTGTCTTTATTCGGTATGGAGTTGGTCATGAGTGGCTTTCTCTTGTCTGCTGCCACCTTTCCCTGTGATGGTGTTGGACAGTGAAAGAAAGAACAGGAGTTTCTGTCTCTGACTGTTGTTTGACCTTGAGAATTTGCTGGACTTTAAAAGTAAAGCTTTCCAGATCTTAGTCGGCCTCAGCCTTTGTTCATGGAGCTGTGGTACTTTTGGGCCCTGACTCTCACTCTGTCCTCAGAGGTGCTCCGGTTCAGAGCAGTTCTTATTTGGACGTCCCAGGACAAGACTGTGACGATGAAGTGAGTCTGCGTATTTGTTTTGCCTTCCACCTAGATTGAGTTCTGGTTAGCTCCAGTTTGGAGTTCCTGAGAAGGCTGAACTTGGGGAAGGAAGCTCCTTTGGGATTACCTAAGTGACCTGGAGCCGAGGCTGGATGCCAGACTAGACTTTGTCACTGGGCCTGACTGAGCAGCTGCTGAGGGCACAGCCTCAGTTTACTATCAGCTGTACCCACAGGGGCCGCCTTCTCCTACGGACTGTGGAAACCAAAAGGGCCTTCTCCATCCCCTTGCCCTTCTCAAATCACGTGTAAAATCGCCTGCTTGCCCCAACAGTCAGTAGTTGCCTGCCCACCCATTACCTGAGGGCCAGGGTTCTGGGATATTTTGTTTTAATCAATATGTCAGTTGGAAGACCTATTTTACTAGTCTTTTAAAAGCAAGATATGTTGGGGCATTGAATTTTTAAATAGAATCTCTTTCCATGTGTGAGTGATTGTTATTAGTTCTAGAAGCATTCTCTTGTTGTCATGACCCAGTTATGAATTCTCTTGACTTTTGGAAGGACAAAAGTGATGAAATTTGCATGAGACAGAATAAATATCTTATGAGTGAAAGAGCATGAGGCAGATTCATGACCCAGAAGGGGACTGACGAGTACGGCAGCCTTTTTAGTAGCCCAAAGGTTCAGGGAAGTAGGATTATATCCTTTGCCTAATCTTAAAATACACAGAGAAGTGGTAAAGGCAGTGTCTGGAGAAAACACGTGCCCAGCCACACAAAATATACAATTCCTAGGGCTTCCTTTTTCTGAATGTTAATCTATCTTACAGAACAGTGATTCCCAGACTTTCTTGAGCTTTTTAGGTTCTGTGCTCTCATGTTAGATGTTATGACTGTGGTTCGTTCCTCTTTAAAATGTACCATATGTGTTATATGTATATATAAGTTAGAGTGACATGAAATTGATGTCTGACATTGTCTCGAGAAACCTAGATACCATCATGGATACCATGCAGGTCATAGAAAGTCGAGTAGTGCTGATCGGAGAGTAGGTTCCGGAAAGAAGGAGCTTTGGTTCCTGGTCATTTGATCCTCAGGTGTTTTACAAGCTGAGACAGCGAGCCACCCCAGGAGAGCAAAGGGGTCGTTCTGCCCCTGTCTCAGCCTGCATTTTCAATTTCCTACTCTTTTCCTCTTTTTCATTCAAAAGCCCTCATGTTCTACTAGGAAATGTTTTCGTTTGGGACCTAAAACCAGATTTATCTGTTGTTGTAGAAAGATTTCCACAGAATTGGTGTTTTAGGGGCCTCCATCATCTGCGGGAGGGGTTCAAATGTTCATGTATAAATATCGTATTGATGTCCTTTCTGAACTCCCAAGGGAGCAATTTCCATTCCCCGTTCGCCAAAAGGTTAAAATATTAATTGACTCAGTGACCACTATCCTGCAGAAAAGTGGAAATAAATAGTAAAGATTACATCTTGACTGGTGCTTAGATATTTCCTAGTGACATTGGAATTAACCCAAGCAGACAGCAGCACACTAACCTGAGTCACACCTCTGAGGAATTTACCTTCTAAATTTGATTCTGTTTTTCATCTCCAGGGCCTTAATAAGAATGTGTTAATGCACATTGACTATTTTACAATGATAGCTCTAAATAATTTATTTTTTATTTCAAGAAAGAGAAATACACCTTAGAAAAACAAAACCCAAGATTTTATTTTATTTTTAAAGCCATATTTTTGTGCTGGTAGCACTTAGATTGTTCCATACGTGAGATCCATAGCTGCATTTCATTACCTGGGTTTGTTCTAAAGAAGATTTATTTTTGTTCTGTGAATAATTTTTGATGGTTCTTGTACATGTACAGATATAGATACGTTTGAGGTCTTTTATTGATATTCCTACAAAGAATACAAATAAACTTTAACTTTAAACATTTCAGACTAAAGTTGCTACTGTATTTGACATCTTGGCCACCTTTACTTCCAGCATGTATCGGGGTGAGTAGAACACTTGGAGAAAAACCAGAAAGGAAATGTAAGCAGGAACATTCTTCTGAGGTCATGTATTTTTTTTTTCTGAAGTTATAGTTTAAGAACAATATGTCAGAGAACTCCCCAGTTGACAGGTTAAAAAATATTTACATGTAGTAGGACAAATAGCTTGCATCAATATGTTATATTGTGATGAGGCCCTTAGAGAGCTCCTCATTCTGGAGAACTTATCATGTCTTTAATAGCTCATGGCTCGGAAGGAAAGTGTCCTCCCCCTCCCTTGCCAGTGTGGCCTCACTTTGCTTCCCAGCCCACTACTGTCCCCTCCTAACTCCCAGGTAGATTAATGGGGTTTGTTTCAGGACCTTTGTTGTTTGATCGTCATTCTCCAGGTTACTGTCCCCCGATGCTTCCATCTGCTTCTGCTTACCTCTTTCATTCTATAAAATCCAGGAAGGCCAGTTTGTTTTTTCTCCTGTAGTTTTCTTGTGTGTGAGGTGTGGGTCTGAAATTCTACCAGTTAGCTTCTTCATAGAGCTGGAGTTGTTTCTAAAAGCCTGGAACAGATATATCATCTGACCTACTAGGAATGAAAAGACTAAAATGCCCTCAGAATCCAGAGAAGATTATGTGAGAAGGAGATTCCAGGTCAGTCGATGCGGGCTATTCTTTCTTTACTTCAAAGCCAACCCACTTGAGTCTGAACTGCTCATGACCTAATGTAAGCTTTAAGACTTCTTGGATCTGAAACATCAAAGAGAGAGAAACCGCCATTGCAGGCTTGTGACCTCCCAGCCTAAACTGCCCACCTCTACCCTTTATGTCTGGCCATGCCCTTTATTTTTCTTAGCCCCCCTCCAGCCGCCTGTCTTTGGTCCTTAGCACCTCCCCTAATGGGAAAGTACATAAATCAGTTGGGTTAGGACCCTATGACTGCCACACCACACACACACACCACGCCCTGGGGGTGAAGGGGACTAAAACAAATGCCCTAACTGGTGCTTCTCAGTCCTTCCTATCAGAAACACTTGGCACTTCGAAATCAGAAAAAGAGGGTGGATGCCTCCGGAGCCCCACCACTGACCAATTAACTGTATCTCTCTACGGGCTGGGGTTGAGCTCTCTTTTCCACTTCCCCAGGGGATTCTAACTTGAGCTGGGGTTAACAACCACTAGTGAGCCCTGAGCACTGTGTGTGTCTGCCACTGTATTTCTCTGTCCCTGTCCCTGGAACTGGAATAAGTTGGCTCCAGGTGTTTCCTTGCCTTCTGTTTGTAACTTTAAAAATGCTGCTAAAACTAATAATATATGCTTCTCCCTTCCTACACACAGACACACACTGTCCCCACCTTTTCCATCCTTTAAATCTGTAAGGTGGAAATTCTGTCCATTAATAGGGAATAGACACACCCTACAAAGATGGAATTCCCTGTTTGGCTCCCAAGTTTCCCATTATTGTCTTTACCCTAAAATAGAAGGAAGATGATTTCTGGCTTGGTTCCCCCTACCCAGCCCCAAAAAAGGGTCCTTGACTTTTAAAAACCTACTACTCAGCACTGTAGTCTTATTATCTGGACTTCCACTAAAATAATCATCAGATGTTGAATTGCATCATTTGCACCTGTTCTTTCAATAGCAAAATCCACCGAAAATTTTCTAGTTCCTCTGCCTAATCCCAGGAGGCCAGTGCACATACACACACGTGCACACATACACACTACTGTCCTTTCCAGACACTTGCGTTGATGAGCTGTGAGAATGGGTTGCTGGGTGCTGTTTCTTTGGCCTGTGAATGAATTGTAGTTAGCTGCCAGCTAAATGCCAGTCCGTTTTCTTGTCCGTGACATTATGATTCACTTAGATGACCCGTAAGGAACTCTCTAGCTCTGACATCTATGGTTATTACCTGGTGTAACTGAAAAATGTACCCTTTGGCCACATTCAAAGATCAGTTTGAGGCTTCTGTTGCAATATTTGGGAACAATTTTCCTCTGCACAATGTCCTACCTTATAATCCTTTAAAAAAACAGAGGGTGGTAGGGGGAGCCTGGGACAAATGTATATTCGGAAAACTAATCATCTTGATAGTAACAGCTAATGTTTGTGTCTCTTGAGCACTTGCTATGTGCCAATTTGCCAAGCACTTTATATGAAATATTTCACTTAATCATAACACTAACCATACGAGTTAGGTTTTTTGGCCCTAATTCTTGAGGAAACTGATACGCAGAAAGGTTAAGTTATTTGCCCAAGGTCACACAACTAATAAGTAGAAAGCCAAGACCACAATTCAGGTCCTTCTGACTATATGCTGTCTCGATTTAAAAAACAAAACAAATAAACAAAAACAAAAAACCAAACAAACAAAAAACCTCAGGAAAAATGTTAGAGTAAGAGAAAGATCTGAACGTCTCATCACACACCCCAGCCCGCCGCCATGAGCCAGGGTGACGGCAAGGGGAACAGGTGAGCTCATTTTCCAAAGCTTTTGCTCTAGGTACATTGCCTTGCATCGTCAAGTCACCCGACTGACCCAAATCACAAGTGGCCTAAAGTCTCACCTCACTCAAAAACTGGTCTTTCATATCATCCGGGTCCGTCAGAGCTGGGATGGTAAAATCTGCTTTCAGAATTCCAAAGAGTTGCCCTGAAAAATAGTGCTCTCTGACAGGAAAATTATGCCATTGCCGTTTGGAAACTAAGTCCTTAGCAGTTAGGATGGCCCCCGTGGAAGCCATAGATGGGACATGGTGATTTTGGATTTCAAAAAGGAAGCAGAAAGAAGCTGCCGAGCAGGGGAAGGCTCAGCACTTGGCTGACAGGAAAGAGCCTTGGGCCGCATGGGGTGATACCAGCTCCCCTCCCGCCTCCTGGCCACCCGCAGGCCATTATCTTCTGTCTCTCCTGTGTTTCCCTCCTTTTTAACAAATCTGTTACATAAACATTCCACAACACACTGGAAATAACCTCTCCCTGGACCGACATTTTAAAGGCCAGCTCTGGGCGCCTGGGTGGCTCAGTGGGTTAAAGCCTCTGCTTTCGGCTCAGATTATGATCTCAGGGTCCTGGGATCGAGGCTCACATCAGGCTCTCTGCTTAGTGGGGAGCCTGTTTCCTCTCTCTCTCTGCCTACTTGTGATCTCTCTCTGTCAAATAAATAAATAAAATCTTAAAAAATAAAGGGGGGGCAGCTCTACGGAAAACTCTAAGCAGGTTGTTCTCGGAGCCTATAAACGAGCTCAGCAGGGGGCCAGGAGCCGCTGTATTCATCACAGGGGCATGCTAGGACTACTCATATTTGTAGGGCACCCCATAGTTCATGGGACCCTTGTGTCGTTACCATGGTGGGGGCTTGCAACAACCCTGGAGTGCGGGCAGGGTAGTTTGTACTGTTCCTACTTTGCAGATGAGAAAGAGGAGAGGGTGAAGTGAGGGTGTCTACTCGCCAGGCTTTTGTCATAGTTAAGGAGCAACTCCAGGCCTTGCTCCTGTTCCTGTTCCCTTACCAACGTTTCATGCCATCTTTCATAAAAAGGTCTCAAGTGCCCTGTGCTAAGGAGTGGCCATCCAGATTTAACAGCCCCACTGTGAGGAGTGGGACCCCGGTGACCAGAGGCAGTTACCTGACACAGGGGCTGGAGTGGTTCCCGCAGACGCAGGGTGCTTGGAGGAGCTCAGGTGTTGGGCCTGAGGGGCTGTAGCTGGATCCCTCCGATCGCTGCCAGTTCCTTCCGTGGCCGCAGCTACGGGAGGAGAAAATACAAACACAGCCAGGAGCACGGCGGTCTGAGATTGGTGGCAGCCCCTGAGCTAGAAGCCAGGAATGGGCAGCCGCGGCTCCGCGCACCTGCGGCACAAGCCCGCCGGGTGGGGGGCTCCGTCCCGGCCAGCCCCTGCCATGCTCCCACAGGCTCGCACCCCATCCTTCTCAGACGCTATCCCTGCCACCATGATGTGTGGGCCTTGGGCAATATTATGAGAATTCTTCCCAGGAGCAAATGTTTTCTTTCAGTAGGCTCCACCCCAAGGGGCCCGATGCCCTTATGTTGTCCGCCAACTAAACATTTCACTAGTGAACTGAGAGAATGGTAGTAACTGCCATTAACTGAGGGTCTGCCAGATGCCCGGCCCTGAAAGACACTTCCTGACACTGGTCTTTTTCTCGACTTTTCAAAATGAGAAAAATGAAGTTCTGAGAAGTTAGGAAACTTGCCTACGGAGGAGAATAAGTAGGAGAGTCAACCTTCCAGCCCTTGGCCATCAGACTCCTACAGCCAAAACAGAGGGCCTGTCCCCTAGATGCCCTGCCAGGAGGGGACGGTGAGCGGGCTCTAGCGGCATAGGGTCCCCCAGAGGCTGGACTGGAATGCAGCCGGGGGAGGGAGGCTGCGGCCCAGCACATGGCCCCCATCGTCAGCCTCCTCCCCTGCCGCCAAGTCATGGAGCCTAGCTGACAGGCTCTCAGCCGGTTTCTGAGCCAAATCTGCCCACTGGCCCAGCCCTGGGCACTGTTGCCTTAAGGGTGAGGCCACGTTCCTTTGCAGCTCACACAGGGTTCCCCTACAGGACCAGGATGTGCCCACTCAGTGTTTCGCACCCCACCCCACCTGCAATCAATCCCTACTCCCCTTTGCAAGCTATCTCCTCCTCGTGGTCCTAAAGAGGTACAGAATCACCTCCTCCAAGAAATCCAGATCATCACAGGGATTGGGACACTCCCTATGTCCACACCATGCCTATGACTATACACACATCACCAATGGTCACGGCCTTGGGATCCTTCAGAGGGGCCCCTGATTTTACTTTGTGTACCCAGAATATAAATGAAGCTCTGTGCGACTATGAGCAAGTTCCCTAACTTCTCTGTATCCTCAGCAAAGACAGTGATGCCTTTGTCAGTTGGAGGGATCTGGAAGGAAGCCAGGAGAACTGTGTTTTACCCTCAATTACCCTACTTAGCTTCAGAACTCTTGGGAAGCAAAATAAGGTAATAGCTCTGAAGATGTTTCCGGAATTTAAAGATGTTACAGGGATGCAATCACTGTTGTTCCTAACACGTCTCCCCACATGGTTCCAACAACTCATCCACATCTTCCCTTCACCCAAAGGGGCCCAAAATCACAAGGGATTCAATAGGCACCTCTCTTACGCTCCCCCCTCTGGAAGCCAAACCACAAAGGTCTCTCTGATGACTCGGGAGCACCGCCCAGCACTGGACCCTCAGTCTCCCAGGCTGGCCCTCACCACCACTTGGGGGCCACACAGCCTCTCTGGAGCCTCCCAGCTCTGGAGCTGCAAGTTAATGGCCCAGTTCAAGGAGAGAGGTTGATGGAGACTGAGTCGCCCTTCTCCAAACCCAGTGGGCCCTGCAGATGGTTGGAAGGTGGGCTGGAAAATCCTCCTCTGGGAGGGTCCCATGGGGCTGACCCCTTGCTGTTGCATGTAGGCGACCTCTCCACCTTGCAGGCCCTGGAGACCCTGGGACCCAGCCAAGAACAGGTCCAAAGCACCCACACAGAACAGAAAACAGGGATGTACTTGGCCTGAGTATTGGCTCCACAGTTGCTTCTGAGGAGGGCGCGTGAAAGGTTGGAGAGAGAGCTGCGGGCTCCCGATACCCAATGGAGGGGTCTGCAAAGAAGGAGGGAGAGTGGTGAGGGCAGGGCTGACATGGGACAGAGAACCCCTGGGTCTGTCTCACCTGGGGGCCCTCAGCAGTTCCCATCTCAGGCACCTCCCCGCACCTGCGTGGGCAGATCAAGGGATGGGGCTTGCAGGGTCTTTAATCCTCACAGGATTAAAGGGAGGAACCATGCTTCCTGCTTTACAGGTAAGGATCTCAGTTCTCATCAAATCCAAACACGAAAAGAAACAGCCAGGAACAGGCAAATCCACAGACACAGGAAGTGCATTAGCAGCTGCTGGGGCTGAGGATGGGGGAGAATGGGGAGTCACCACTCAAGGGTAAGGAGTTCCTTTTAGGGCAATAAAATACCCTAAAATTGGGTAGCAGTGATGCTTGCACTCCCCTATAACTACTAAAACCCACTGAGTCAGACACTTCAAAGGGGTGATTTTTAAGGTATGTGGATTGTATCTCAATAAACCTATTGCAAAAAATTAAGTCTAGAAATGAAGGAGGGAGGGAAGGAAAGAAAGGAAGGAAGGGAAGGGAGGGAGGGGAGGAAGGAAGGAAGGGAAGGGAGAGAGGGGAGGAAGGAAGGGAGGGAGGAAAGAAGAAAGGAAGGACAAGGAGGGAAGGAGGTCCTGCTGAGGACATACGATACACAGGTGCCAGAATAACCGTGGCTCCATGACTTATGGTGCAACAGTGACGTGAGCTAAAATGTGCCAAGTACTTCCTCTGTCCGCGCCTCTACTAGCTCCTTTATATACATTCTCATTCAGTCTCTGAAGCCATCCTCAGAGGAGGGTATCATCAATATCATTTTGTTAAATACATTTTCCAGAAGAGGAAAAATCTCTAGCAAGTGGTAGACTCTCATTCCAAAGTCCATGCTTTTAACCTCTGCATTGCCCCAGAACTCAATGCTACTGCTAATGGCTAATGCTCTGAGACTCTATAGGGTCCAGTCCATTCTTGAAAGCTCCCTTAGAACTAAAATAAAGCCTGCTCCTGTTACCCTCGGAGTCTAGAAGCTCTTCCTTGGGTCTAACCTCAAGGCGTCCAGCTGCCCAGTGAACCCACGTGCAGTCCTGTCCTACCCCGGGGAGCCCAGGGTGGGCCGCCACGCACCGTCAAAGCAGATGAAGGGCTTCAGGGCAGAGCAGGCCAGCGAGTACACTCTGGGGGAGTAGCGCGCGTAGGTGCGGAGCCCCGCACACAGTCCTGTCCCGAACTCGGGCACCTGAAGCCAGGTGGGGACACTGGTGCCCAGGCCACTCGACCAGCTCAGGGCCCCAGAGGCCTCATTGAAGTAGAGGCCAATCCAGGCCTCAGTCTCCGTGGTGATGGACTTCAAGGCCTCCTTGCCGGCCGCGTTGGTCACCTGCTGCAGGTCGGCCAGGTCCGTGTGGTGGCGGCGGCAGTAGAGCAGGGCCCCCCGCCACGTCAGCTCCCGGGCAAATCGCCGGAACGTTTGTTGGCCAATGTGGACCACGGCTGCGGGCGAAGATCAGGGAGACCCCAGGCCTGAGGTCCTGGACGTCTGATAGCCCAGGCTTCAGTCGCTCTGGTCCCACTGAAGCTCTGGGGACAGAGCTCTGGTCCCACTCGGGCCCTCCCCCCGCACCGGGTGTTAGGTTTACAGGACTAAACACCAGGTTGGGAGGACGGGTGGGTCATCATGGCAGCAACTGGGAGCAAGAGACTTGGGGAAAAGCAGGGGTGAAGAGCTCTCCTCATGCCCAAGGCCTTGTAAATGAAGTCTAAGTCTCAATTTTGTCACCTGTGCAACTGTGGAGAATAGTGTCACCTGAATGAATTTAAAGGCTTACATGAGAACCATGGAAATGAGTGAGTTCGTGCAGTGCATGCAAATAATTAGCACTTAATTAAATGGTGGTTCCATTTTGTGGGGACCTGATGAGGAAGACGGAATAGTCCTGGTTGAGAGGCAGCCTCGTGGGTGGGTTCCAGGTGTCTCTGGTGCTGGCTCTCAGGAGGCTCCAGGGCCCAGGCAGAAGAGGGAAATTACGTGATAGCCTTCCTACCAGGAGAGCCAGGAGATGAGAAGAGCCTGGGGAGGGAAGACCTGCCAGACAGGAGGAGGACTGACTTCTGGTGGGGCTCAGACAGCGCAGGACGCTGGTCTCCCGCAGCCTCTATCCCACCCCCTCCGACTCTGCCGGAGGCTGGCCTGGGCCACCTCCCACGAGCCCCAGCTGCCCTGCCCCTCGCCAGTGCTGTCTCATCTGTCCCACACAAGCCCGCATACCGATTCTAAACAACGGGAGGTGGGAAATGATGTGGTATGTGATCCCGAGGGAAGGACTCCCGAGCCCTGCTGAACAAAACGCCTCTATTTACAGAACAGAGAGCCACATCCTCAGATTCAAATCAGGCCTCCCAAACTCTCTGACACATGCCTGTTCATCTGAGCCCGTCAGGATTTGCCTAAGGTTTCCCGGCAAATAGTAAGATTTTCCCTATCTAATCTGATTTTTTTAAAGCTACCCTCCATTAAGCAACTGTGCTGTGACATTGGTCATCTGCTCAAATTCTCACTATAATCCTGAGAGGTCAATGTTGTGAACTTCCTCTTACAGGTGGGAAAAGGGGGGCTCGGGTGGGGGATGACTTGCCCCAACTCATGGCATATTAAACGGCAAGATAAGATTCAGCTTTGGAAGGCGGGCCCTCTTCACTCTGCAACTACACATTCCCTAGCCTGCAGAAAACCAACTCTGTGAAGCAGATGGAGGGAGGGGCTTCGATTTTCCTTTGTCATGGATTCTTTTTTTTTTAAAGATTTTATTTATTTGACACAGAGAGAGATCACAAGTAGGCAGAGAGGCAGGCAGAGAGAGAGGAGGAAGCAGGCTCCCCGCTGAGCAGAGAGCCCGATGCAGGCCTGGATCCCAGGACCCTGAGATCATGACCTGAGCCGAAGGCAGAGGCTTTAACCCACTGAACCACCCAGGCACCCTGTCGTGGATTCTTGACACCAGATGTGAAGAAAGTTAAAAAAAAAATTTTTAGTAGTAATAATCAGAAGGGAAGTCCCCCTTACCCAAGGGATGGGCCTGGGCTGTGAAGAGGGGCTCCCTCTCCCCCAGCCCCAAGCCGCTGAAGGGGGAGGCGGACACCACAGGAGCTGGGGTGCAGCCTGAGCTATTAGTGCCGCTATCTGGTTGGAGACCTTGAACGAGTCATCTCCTTGTCTGAATCATAAAATAATAATAAATGATCTGCACACTCTCTCAAATAAATAAATAAATAAAACTTTGAAAGTGGGGGGGGGCTTCCCTGGGTGGCTCAGTCAGTCAAGCCTCTGATTTTGGCTCAGGTCATGATCCATGATCTCAGGGTCATCTGCTTCTCCCTCTCCCCCCCCCTCCCAGCTCTTGCACACTTACACACATGTGCTCTCTCTTAAATCAATAACTACAATTAAAAATAATAATAACAACAATACTAGATTGATTCTCTCCATGGGGTTCAGCCTAGGGACAGCAGAGCAAAATCCCTCAGCCAGGCAAGGGCCTGGGAAGTAGGGGGGACCCAAGAGGCATGATCCTGCGGCCCGTCCAGGTGGACGAGTCAGGAGGAAGGCAGACCTCGTAGGTGTGTACCTGGCTTTGGAGAGGTGGTCGGGCTGAGAGCAGGCTCCGTGAAGATGCGGTGCCCCACAGCAGGGTCTGCAAAAGAGAAAAGGACCACTCATTCTGGGGAGGGAGGGCTGCCCAGGATCCCCTCCGCAGGCACTGGGAGCCACCGAGTGAAGGCAGGGGAAGCCCAGCTTGAGGGTAGACAGGCTTGTCCGTTTCTACCACATGTATTCAAGACCTACATATGGGGGTGGGGTGCCCCTATTTTGTGGCAGACACTATTCTAGGCTCTGGAAAAAGAGAAGAAATAAGAGAAGCAGGATCCTTGTTCTTGAAGAGAGTATGAGAAGCAGCCAGCCTCGCACAGTGGTAGGAAGGAATACCAGGTAGAGCCCAGGCCAAGACCCTAAGTGGGAAGGACCAGCGTGTACCCAGGGAAAGTAGCCCGGGGAGCCAGGGCCAGGGAATGGAGAGGAAGCCAAAAGGGTCAAGCAGGGCCTGGCTGGCCTCAAAAGGGATATGATCCTAAGTGCTAAGGGAACCTACTGAATATGTTCATGCAGAGTGACCCGATTTGCAGTTTTGGAGCTCACTGTGTGTGTTGAGAACTGACTGTGGGGCAGGGCACACCAGCCTGACCTCCCCAACAGAGGCCCCGGCAGTGGGTTTGGGGAGAAGGAGAGAAGTGGGTGGAATCGGGACGTGACTCACTAGAGCCCAAAACACAGAGGGAGGAGGGGAGAGCCTGCACCCATGGGCCTTTCTTCGAGAGGACTCCCACGCAGCACCCCTGAATATCTCTCTGCTGGCTGGGGGATCTGAAGGTCAAAGCTCACCACTGTGGGCTACATTTCAAAGCCCCATGATAGACACGGGGTGGCGGAGAGCTGGGGACACATTGTGTCGGTGCTCCATGCGCATGTTTGAGGGATTAGCGGGGCACGGGGCTGGGCTGGCCTTGGGCTGACAGAGAAAAGCAGCAACTGGTGCCTCTGACCAGAAAAGTGCCCTCTGGTCTATTAGCATCCCCCACCCCGCTTCAGGATCCCAGCAAGGTCAGTGTGAGGGGCCGCTGGGGGCGGGAGGTGCGCCCAGTACCCTGGATTTCCTGCTGGGAGGCCTGAAGGCCTGGGCTGCTGTCCACTCCTTCCCAGGAGCTGAGTGGCTGCTCCACTCTCCCCAGAGACAGAATCCGGCTCTCACTGCCACAGAGATGCAAGTGGACCCTCAGCCTGTCTTTCCCTTTTTTCCTCCCTTTCTTTTTCCTTTTCTCCCAAGTCCCTAATTGGCAGGAGGAGACTTGGGGAGCAGTCTAGATTTTATTTTCTCTCTACTCCAATTTATACCTGTTTCCCTGATCATCATCAGAGTCCTAGGAATGAGGGGCAAAGGAGATGGAAACTCAGGCTGCAGAGAGGACTGTAGCAAAGGGAAGGTCAGGGTACTGGCCAGTTGTGTGGGTGGGGGAAGACTCCAGAGTGTTCCCCGCCCCCGCGCCCTGCCCCCACTTGCTCCGGGAAACAGGACTCGGAAGGGAACACACCATAATAGCAGATGAAGGGCTTCTGCGCCTCGCACGAGGTGGCCCCCAGTCTGGGGAAAATGGAGATGGAGTACAGGGTGGCACAGATGCCCTCCTGGAAGATGGGCAGCGAGCTCCACACCGGGGCGGTGAAGACGGAGCCGCTGGACCAGTTCAGGCCCTGAATGCGCGTGTCGAAGAAGAGGCCGATCCACGCCTGCGTGCTGCTGGTGAGGGAGTACAGAGAGCTGATGCTGCCCACGCTGTTCATGCTCTGCAGGTCGGCCAGGTCCGTGTGGTGCCGCTGGCAGTACCGCAGTGCCTCTGGCCAGCTCAGCTCCGCCTCCACCCTCGAGAAGTTCTTGCCGCTGCTCAGCAGCTGCCAGCCTGGGACAGGAGGGGCCGTCAACGCGCAGCCGGCGGCCCCCCCCAGCCCTGGTCTCCGAAGAGCTTTCAGCCTCCATGCAGGCAGCAGCCCAGCCTCTTCTTTCCCACTCCACCCCTTACCGTGGGCTCCCGGCTCCCACGCTCCTCTGCCTCTAGGCCTTTGCACAGGCTGCTCTCTTGGCCTGGAAGGACTGGCCATGTCCCACGCCCTGCTCCCCCAACCCCTCTGTCTCCCAAACCCTCATCACCCCTTTCCCTTTTCCCAACTAACTGCTCCTGGCTGGGCCATCTCCTGGGCAGGAGCCCCTTCCGTTGGCTGCAGTGGCCTATTGTTAGTGCTTAATAACAAAGCCCACGTTTACTGAGCACTCCTGGTGCACCTGTAGCTGATTTAATCCTTCCACCAATTGCCTAGGATAGACATCACCGTGCCTGTTTTACAAATGAGGAAACCTAGTCACAGAGAGGTAAGTGACTTGGCCAAGGCCACCCAGTCGGAAAGGATGGAGGTGGGATGCAAGGCCCGTGGGTGGAGATCCCAGGTCAGGGCCCTTCATCATAGCATGGCATTGCCCTGTGCTAGGCAGGGCTCGTCCCTAGGGCTGCACATTAGAACCCCCTGGGGACCGTTCCAAATACACTGATGTCCCAGTGCACCCTACACAAGGATCTGAATTTGCTGGGATTGCATCAGAATTTGGTAAAAGCCCCCCAGAAAAGGACCTTTTTGCTTGTGTGTCTCCACCACCAGGTGCAAGCAACTTGGGAACAAAGACTGGGCCTTATTCATCACTATATTCAGTGTCTGGCATGTCAGGACTCAGTGTGTTGAAAATGAGTGAATGAATGAATGAACAAACTAATGAGCAAGTCAAACATGTCTTGGGAGCCAACCCCAAGCCCCAAGATCTCCATGTTGGCTCCCTTCCTTCCTGACTCCATGCCCTTGTGGGGTCTCCCCAGCAAAGGCTGGTCAAAGGCGACTCTGCCCTGCCAAGCCCTGCCTGTGTGGAGGGGTGGAGAAGCCAGGATGGTTGGGGGGGACGTGGTGGCTAGCCCTTAAGGGATCAGCCTCAAGTCAGATGCCCCAGGAAAGGAAAATAAGACTGAAGAACTGGGCATACACAGTGGCCAACATGGGCACGATCAGGAGGACAGGGAAAGGGCTGATGGGACACTTGCCACACGGGGTGAAGCTCCTCACACCCACCAGAGTCCAAGATGCTGCCTGTGGCTGAGAAAAGTTGGAGGATCCCTGCACCAGAGAAGGGGAACAGGAAAAAAAAATCACTTTCTTATGATGTGTGATTCACTTTGATGTTTTTAATCCTATTCTGCTTAATTTTTTAAAATCACTGGCTGTGGCCCACGGTTGATTTTAGGACCTGGTGGGTCAGAGCTCACAGCTGGAGAAACCGTGTCCTGCTGGCTCCCGGACTCCAGCCTCCAGCACTGAGCTCTGGGTCTGTGTCCCACTGTCTGTCTGTGACCCACAGATCCCCCTGCCGATGCACTCTGGTCCTGGGCCTCCCAGCTCACCCACCGCTCACACCCAGGGGTCATGACTGGTCCCTCCCCTGTCTCTCATTCTTGGCATCCAGTCACACCACAAATCCTGTCATTCCTTGGATCTGGAACCTTCTTGAACTTTCCCCGTCTTTCCACACCCTGGCCCCAGCTACCATCCTCTCTCTCTGACTGACAGCCCTGGCCCTGACGGGTGCCTCTGCTTCTATCCCCACACACTTGGCCTCCCCGCTCCACAAGCCATCACGCCCCAGCCAGCACACCCTCAGTCCAAGGAGGCTTGCTGGGAGGCCCTGGCAGCCGCCCGTATCTGCTCCTCACATCACCAGGCTCCACCTTCTCCTGGCTCTATAGTCCACAGTCCCTCATCCACCCCTCAGGGCCCGCCCCCCCAAACCTCCCGGCTCAGGGAAACCTTCCCACCCACCGGATGTGTACACCCCAGCCCCCAGGTCACTCCCTGGGACTCTCCCTTCACGTCACCCTGCTTATCTCCTGCACTGCACAGGGCACATTCTCTAACAATCTCGCTCGCTATCTCCGGGTCACATGTCTTTCCCCGAGGACAGGGGAGGCTCGGAGAGGTCAGGAACCATTTCTGACCTGCACGGACAAGGCACTTTGTAACCAGTTGTGGGTGAGACGCCTACATGAAGACACGAATGCGTGCGAGTACACGCTGAACAGAGAACACCAGGTTCTGGCCCTGGGCCTGCGGGTTTGGGGGGAAGGGGAGACAGGAGCCCAGTCGGTAGGGGGCCGGGCTGGCAAGCAGTGGGGAGGTGGCCCGAGGCTGACAGCTGAAATACATTCTTTCCGCTTCCTCTCCCTTTCAACCTCAAACTCTGCAAACCTCCGGGGACAGGTGCCCTTCCTTCCATCAGACCTGAGCCCTGGGTGTGCAGGGAGCCCTCTTGCCTTCGACCCAGGAACCCAGTGACAGGTAAGGGCAGCCTTACCTGCTGCGCAGCAGAGGGCCCGTGGCCGCCCCGGGGTCCGCATGGCAGCGGCACAGGCAGACAGTGGGGAGAGGACTACTCCCCTGCAGAGGCTGCACCTGGTCTTCGGGGGTTTTATGCCCACCCTCCACGCTTCTCGTCTTCCTGCGAAAATTGACAGATTTTACTAAACAAATACTTACTCAGTGCTGCACACCCGCTGCCTTCTGAGGCGCTGGGGACGGCAGGTGGGGACCCGGAAGGAAGCACCCCTGTCCTGCAGGTTATGGGGACAGCAGCAGGACCCTGTAATGGAGCAGAGGGAGCGGAGGGAAGGGAGAGAGAACCGGCGTGGGGCCCAGGCTTTGCTGGACTATCCTCCCTGCTCATCCACTGTGCCCACAACACCAGGGAGTGGCCGTTGGGTCCCCAGTTTACAGGTGGGAAGGCTCTGGTGGGGAGAAGTGAGCTAACTCGCTTACACTACCTGGAAGGCAGTAACAGGACAGCAGCAGAAGGTCACGGGAAAGCAGGAGATGGAGGCGACAGCCCCCAGCAAGTCCTACTTCAGGGACATCAGAGGCCCCCCACCCTGGTCTGGGCTCTGGCTCTGTGATTAAGCCACAGGCCGAGACCAAGGCACTTTTTTGGAAGAACCAAGAACAGTTCTCTCTCTCTCCCCCTTCTTCCCTTCCTCTCAACATCCTGTTTATGCCCCAAGTTCTCTCCATTCCCTTAAGGTCTAAGCCTTTGGAAACCAGATTCTGGAAGATTCTTTTCTGCCCTCTGCCCCTTTACACTGTCCCCGGAGGAAAGGGCAAACAGCCCTTCTGACTGAAAGGGCAAAAGGAAAGAGGAAGAAATTATGAATGCTTCAATGTCAGTGCTCTGCCACAGTATTCTCTTGGCCGTGACGGCCTCAGGTGGTGTCCTCCGTCCGTGTGGCGGGACGCGTTTAGGCCAAGGCCACTCTGGGGACAGAAGGAACCCCCTGGGGAAGCACAGCAAAATCTCGCAGTAGAGAGGCGGCATTCCAGTTTGTCTCAGGAGAATGTGCTGTTACTTGTCTCTTCGGATTCCCCTCCTACCCAGGACTATCTGGTACACAGACAGAGCCCCTGAATCTGGAAGGAACGAGGAGGCGTCACCTGGGCTTGGAGTGCTGGTGATGAGGGGAGGACGACAGCCCTGCTCCCCAGGACCTGGGTTTCACCAGACTTGGGCCAGGGCAAAAGGAACAAAGAGTCAGGAAGCAGCAGGCTTCCTAAGTGACCCAGGGACAGGCGCTGAATTGCACAAGTCACCAGAAGCAAAGGGGTTCATGAAACTCCAGAGCTTCGTACCCCATTCCCCAAAGTAAGATGCATTCCCGCCTGAGCATGATACACCCTTAGGTATAGGGGGTCTATGTAGGGGAGCTCATTGTCCCTGCTTGTTTTAGTACTGGGACAGGATCTCAGCCCCCCAGAGAGCAGGCAGGTGTTCTCCTGCAGAGCGAGCTGCTAATGACTGTCTAGGGTCTTTGTTAGAGAGGTGCTTTGTGGGTGCAAGGCCCCAGGCAAGAACAACGTGAGTGGGTTTTTCTAAGCCTTGATAATAGAAAAAATATGTATATTGGTCTCTGGCGTTTCTTGGCACAAAGCTTCCAGAACCCTTGCCATTTCCCAGGTTGGAGTGGGTTTTGTTCTTCGAGGTGACTCTGGGTGGGCTTCTGATGGCACGGGGAGCTGCTCATCACGAAGTGCAGGTCATGATGACAAGTTAGGAACCGCCAGCCCATCCTCTTGCCAGAGTTCATGACTGGTCATGCCTATGTAGCAAGAGCCCCACAGAAATCCCCAAAGTACAGGGCCCAGAGAGTGTCAGGGGCATGGGTGAACCCATGGAGACTGGGGAGAGTGGGGGCCTGGAGGGGGCACGGAAGCCCCACCTTTCCCCAGCCCTTGCCCCCGTCCATCCAGCTCTTCTGAGTCACACCCTTTCGTGATGAACAGTGACTGGTAAGTCCAGTGTCTCTCTTTCTGTGAGTGGCCCTTGCAAATTAACTGACCCTGAGGGGTCATGGGAACCTCCAATCCACAGCTAGCTAGTGAGAAGTACGGACCCCACCCGGCTTTGTGGCTGGCGTCTGGAGCAGGGGCTGGGGGTGCCGGTGGTGGGCTCCCAGGACTGAGCCCCTAACCTGTGGGACCAATCGTGCACCTAAATGTGCACACCTATCTCCAAGTGCACAACATGGGAGCCGAGTGAGATTGCTGGACCCCGGCTGGTGTCACACAGTTGCTGTGGGGGGACCCCCCCCACATCTGGTATCAGAAGGGCTGTGACTGTGGCGGTGGCGTCGGAGCGAGGGAGACACACAGGAGGACTGGGGCGTTTCTCCTGAACCGTTCCAAGGTTGTTAATTCCTTGACCAGGAGGGTCCTGATGGCCAGCTTACAAGGGTGTTGAGGACGAAACGAAATGATTTTGCAGTGCATTTGACACGCCGCACAAGTTCTAGTGTGCCACAGTTGTACCTCTTGATCGCCTCTGAGTTGACCTAAGTGTTCTAAGCTGTGTGCACAATAACATGCAGCGATTTAAGTATACAGTTTGATCGGTTCTGCAGCACGTATAGGCCCATCGACCGCCGCCGCAGTTGGGTTCTCGAACATGACTAACACCCCAGAATGTTCCCTCCCGCCTTTTGTGGCGGTCCCTGTCCCACCCAGCTCCAGGCCACCACCCATCTACTTTCTGTCACTACACATGTGCTCTCTAGCACTTTGTTTGAATGGAATGGCCCTCAGCACAATGTCGCTCAGACTCGCCCCTTGGTCACGCGTATCCGGACTTCACTGCTCTTTACGGCTCCGTGCTGTTGGGTTGTAGGAACACACCGCAGTCTCTGTTCTCTCTCCTGCTGCTGCTGGCGGGCGGGCGGTCCGGTTTGGGGTCATTGTGCACAGAGCTCCTGTGAACATCCATGAGCAAGTCTTGTCTGGATATACGTGCGCTCTTTCTCTCTCTCGCTCTGATGGAGCCTGCTGCAGGTTCCATGGTACAAATAACGCAGACAGAAGCCCGGGCTCACGCCGGTCCCCCATCCTCACACGGCAGGCAGAAGCCTCTCCACGGGAGCCGTCGTGGGGACTGGGGCACCTGTGGCAGCCGGAGCCACAGCAGGAGCTGTCACCTGCACCTCGGCTTGTGTCTGGGCCTTGGACTTTGGCCGGCAGAGCGTGAGACCCGTGGGGGTGGGGGGGAGCATGTTTCCCCAGCTTGGGGTGAGTGATGCAGGCAAGTTGACTGAGCTTGGGGCTGCCGCTCTTGATCTTGACCTTGACCTTGGTAGCCTCGGCACATGTACTCATGGCCTTGGCATTGTTGGCCAGTGTCTTCTTCAGACCCTTCTTCTTGTGCTCCTGGGCAACATGCATGTTCCCCAGGAACTTGGGTTTTACCCCTTAAGAGATTCCTATCTTTGTGATTGGGGTCTCTTGATGCCATTTCTGTGCCGTTTTCATGACTGGCTATGTGTGTGTGATTCTTGGACTTGGCCATGTCTGCACAGAAGCCTGCGGCTCCTTGGACCAGAAGAGAAAAAGAAAGACTGGATATTATGTTCTTATTTCTTTGGGGTAGGTGCCTAGAGGTGGGACTGCTGGGTAGCATAGTAAGATCTGGAAGTGGGTGCTCTGAAGAAACAGCTACCTCTCTTCCGGAGTGGCTGTGTCATTCCCACCCCTGCTGAAACACAGGAGACTTCCAGTTACTTTGCTACTGTGGCAACATTAATTATGACTCTGAGCTCTCACCCTACCAAGTAAGGAAGAAATTCAGTCTGGTCTATTTTCAGGGCTCTTCCCACCACACACATAGACACAGTGGGAGAAGAACAAAGCCTGGGTCTCACAGTGTCTACACCACTTACCACTGAGATCTCCATTTTCCTGGATTATTTGACGTCTGCCAACCTGCCATGGCTGAGCCCCACAGAGCTGCTCCTCTGTGAGGTCCTTCTACCCCGGGCACCAGGAAAGCACAGATTAATAGCTAAAAATTTTATTCTGCCGTATATACAAAGCACTTAGCGTGATCCCAGACCCATAGACAATGCTTAGTTAATGCTTCCTCGTCCTTAATAGAAGGGAAAGTTGTCCCCTCCCTCGTGGAGATGCATTTTGAGCCGGCCACGAGGACTGAGAGTAATACTGAGAGTATTCAGAGACAGCACATCTGCCCTCCTGAGCCGGCTCACTCCGCTGTCGGGTGTGAGAATGGTCTACAGTGACCATTGTTCTTGCTGCACCTTGTTCATGTTGTCGATCCTGCACAGCCACAAGCAATATTCCGGTTAATAAAAGGACATCTCTTAAGTGTACTTGCTCACCACCGGCCACACTCTCCACCGCTAAAGTGGGGCTCTGGGGTGAGAGGTTTTTGACCTTTATTTTTATTATAAGCCATTTATTCAGGTTGTAACCCAGATCTGCATCAACCATCTTCTATTGCAAACATAAGTCTCAGTGCCTGGCAACCAGGCAGCTGGCACGCATATTGATTGACTAAATGAATGAACAAATCATTGACGGTGATTTTACGGATGTGGACATGACTTGTTGAAGTTAATCATGCTCTGTGGGGCTATTTCTGCTGGAGGGAAACGTTCTGCTGCCGCTAGCCTGTCTAATTGCTGCACATCTGGGGAAAGCGGTGGGGCACCCCGGGCAAATCCCTGGAGCCTTCCTTGGACACTTGGATCACTTGGAGAGAAGCACCCAGGGCCCTCTGCTCTTGGACACCCCTTATGGGCTGGCGCCCGGTAACGGACATCCCATCCTGCTTCCTTTTTCCTAGTGCCTAAAGGAAGAGGAACCCTTAGACTCTAAACTACTGCTGAATGTATTTTTCATTTATTTTCCACCTGGTTAAGTGCTGTTTTAGAAATTCATCTAAAAAAAATCTATTTTATTCCTTTAAAAGTAAATATTTCAGCCAATAAACACCTGAAAAAACCTCAGCATCACTAATCAGTAGGGAAATGTAAATCAAAACTGTAGTGAGATACCATTATATATTCATTAGGATGGCTACTATTAAAAAACCAGAACAAGTATTGGAGGGGATTTGGAGAAAGGGAACCCTTGTGCTTGTAAGGTCCAGTTTTGGAATCCAAGCTGCCATCCTGTTTACTCATCAAAACAGCTCTGTGTGTTCAGGTTGGGGGAGCCGCCCAACCAGTTAAACCCCTCAATCTCCCATCCATGGAGGGTCTTGCGGAGGTAGTTAGATGCAAATTAAGAATGGGCGGTTGACTTGAACTGTGTGACTCATGCTTGCTGTTTGAAATGCATATATACCCCTAGACCCTTGCATTCGGGGTCCTTGCTGAAACCCGCTGCTCCGGGCAGATGCTTGGACCCCAGCTAGCTGGAAATAAACTTGGACCCCCAGCTAGCTGGGAATAAACCTTGCTGTGTGATTTGCATTATCCTGAGCATCCTTGGTTTCTCTTTATCAGTGCTCTGTTGGTAGAAATGCAAATTGGTGCTGCCACCATAGAAAATAGTACAGAGGCCCCTCAAAAAATTAGAAACAGAAGGACCATATGATGCAGCAATCCCACTTTGGGGCATACACCCCCGAATTAAAAGCAGTGGGTACATGGGTGTCTTGGTCAGCTGAGCGTCTGTCCATCCGACTCCTGATTTCAGCTCAGGTCATGATCTTGGGGTCTTGGGATGGAGCCCAGCGCTGGGCTCCACGCTCAGCAGGGAGACTGCTTGAGTTTCTTTCTCCCTCTGCCCTTCTCCTTTGTGCGTGCACTCTCTCTCAAATAAATACATAAATCTTTTTTTAAAAAAAAAGCATTGAAAGCAGAGACTTAGAGATATTTTTACAGCCGTGTTTATAGCAGCATTTATTCACAGTAACTAAGACATGGAGCCTCAGTGTCCATGGAGGGAGGAATGGATAAGCATAGTGTGATATATACATACACTGGGATATTATTCTTTAGCCTTTAAACAGAAGGACATTCTGGGGCACCTGGCTGGCTCTCTGTGGGTAGAGCATGCAACACCTGATCTCGGGGCCATGAGTTCCAGCCCCCTGTTGGGTGTAGAGATCACTTAAAAATAAAACCTTTAAAAAATAATTAAAATAAAATAATAAAATAAAATAATAAAATAAAATAAAATAAAATAAAATAAAATAAAATAAAATAAATAAAATAAATGGAAGGACATTCTGATCCAGGCTACAACATGAATGAAATTTGAGGATATTATGCAAAATGAAATAAGTCAGCCAGATGAAGGCAAATATTATATGATTCCTCTTAAATGAGGTTCTTAGTCAAATGAATAAATATGGAAAGTAGAATGGGAGTTTCCAGGAGCTGGAGAAGAGAAGGAAGAACTAATGTTTAAATGGGTTCAGAGCTTCAGTTTTGTAAGATGGAAACGTTCTAAATGTATTTAACATCCCTGAACAGTACATTTAAAAATGGTTGAGATGGTAGATTTTGCATATTTTACTACAAGAAAAAAATTAGAAAAAAGTGAATGTCTCCTCAGTTAATATTTACATAATTTGACTCTTTTTCTTTTCTTTAACCTATTATGTGTATTATCTCCAATTTTGGTCATGTTATCTCTCTGGTTACTGAATTCTTTAGGTTTCATGTCACCGTGTGAATGCACATCAGCCTTTTGTTTGTTCTGTTGTTTCATATCATTTTCTTCAACAATTATTTCATCCTCTTAGTCGGTGCCATAGCTACATAGATTCATTATGGCTTTCATTTCAGTGTTTTATTTCATTTTAAGTATGCAGTGAGAGGTTCCAGAAGGAGGGTGTTTGGGGGGTCCACAGCACATGTACCCAGATATATTTATGTCTGCTGGATCTCCCCCACCCTCACCCGACTACACTCCTGAGCTGGGTCCAGAGCTGGGGGGGTGGGTGTGCTGAAATAAAAAAGAGGCATCACTAATATCTCTGCTAAGTGACGCTTCTGCCCCCAGAAATCGTGGCCATGGTGTAGGGAGTAGGGACATTGTCTTTAGGAGCAGGGGACATGGGGGCAGCCACAGGTCACAAGGTTCAGGTGCCACACCCTTTACATACTTTGCCTTATTTTTTTTTATTTCTTTTTTTAAAGATTTTATTTATTTGACAGAGAGGGAACACAAGCAGGGGGAGCGAGAGAGGGAGAAGCAGCTTCCTGCCGAGCAGGGAGCCCGATGTGGGACTTGATCCCGGGGCCTCCAGGATCATGACCCGAGCTGAAGGCAGTCGCTTAACCAACTGAGCCACCCAGGCGCCCCCATACTTTGCCTTATTTAATTATAAGAGATAAAATGTAAACAGCTCATGAGGTTTTTACAGCATCTGGGAGCAAGAAACGCAATACTTTATTATTACCCCATTTTCTGGAGAGGAAACAAGTTCAGGGTGCGAAAGAAATACTCAAGGTTCTATAACTAGTATGGAGAGGCTGTGGGGTTTGAAGCCAGGGGGCCTGTGTCCCCCAAGGTTGCTGTTCAAGACCTGCCCTCCCGCGCCACTGACTCTGCAGAGGAAGGTTCAGAGTCCCCACATCTGTGTGCGCGCTCCTCTCCTGCAGGCAGGCCGGCCTCACGTCCTCCTCTCTCTCTACCCCCAGTTTTATAAACGTCAAGGGGGAACCGCTGAGGTGGGCTGTGGCGGTTGGAAGAGGCCCCCCCTCTGCTCCCAGAGCAGGGCCGCGGAGGGGGGGGGGCGGTCCTCGTGTCTGGGCTGAGGTGGTCTGGGGAGGAGGTTAACGGTGCCCCGGCTCAGGGCTCCCCCACCCAGCTCCGTGACTTCAGAAAATGATTTTGTGCTGAAGCTAAACAGCTTCCTCATATGTGAAATGGAAAGCACAGGAAGGCCTACTTCTTAGTAATGTGGATGAAATAAACACTCCCCACCCAAGTGCTTGGATAGATCGCTAGTTCTCTTACTACAGCACTCCAGGTCTCTGCAGGCGAACCTCTAGCTCTAGCTCCCCCCCACCCCCTGCGAGGGGGCAACCCTGGCAGGGGTGCCGGGAAATTACTGCACGTCCCAGGTGAACCCTAAGTCCCTCCTCCCTATGGGACAGCCCGGAGGTGCTGCCCACGCGGCCACGGTGGGGAGGCGCTCATCCGCACACCTGTTGGCCACTGACCGAGCTGTGCGACGCGCGGAGGAGACTCGAGGCCGCACAGGGGCTCGGAGCTGGGTGTACCCTCTTGAGAGCTGGTCTGAGAAGAAGCTCAGAAGGGGACCAAGACTGAGCACAGCCGCGCAGCCATGGCCCAGGGCTGCGGAGGGAATCTGAAAACAAAACCAAAAACAAAACCAGGGAATTCCCTGCTGAAAGAATAAGGGATCGGAAGGCCTGGACAAATGCCCTCCTACTTGATGGTTTCCAGGGGACAAAGCACTGTGAGTGGAGGAGGTGCGGCTCGGTTGGAACCGGTCACTCCACAAAGCTGAGCAATGCCTTCCCGGGAGCCTTGGTGCTGACGTCACCGCGCCCCGCCAGGGCCTGGGTGGGAGGAGCCTGAGAGCCCAGAACCGGGCCTTCCGCTGGGCCCGCCCCGGAAGGAAGCTCAGGAGGGCAGGGCCCGAGGCCGTGTCAGAGGTCCTTAAAGACGGACAAGGAGCTGTGCTCCAGGCCAATTGATGGGTCAGGAAGGCGAGAGGCAAGGGTCATGTGGTGGTTAATTTATGGGTCAGTTTGTCTGGGCCAGGGGTATCCAGATATTTGGTTTAACATCGTTGGGGGAGGAGTGTGTGAGGGTGTTTCCAGAATTAGTGTTTGAATTGGTGGACTGAATATCCCTGATTGCCCTCCCTAATGTGGGTCACCCCAGCCCACCTGTTGAAGGCAGAGGTCTAGTCCCATATACGATGCAGGTGTTTTCAACTCCGCATCATTACCTCAAAACTCTCTTCTTGCAGCAGCATCTGGGAGCAAGAAACGCAAGCAGAAAGAAACCTTCCTCTCTGCCTACCTGTCTTCGAGCTGGGATCAGCCTTCTGTGCTTGCAATGGAACTGACGCGGTTGGCTCTCCCGGCCTCCAGCCTGCAGACCCAGAATGTGTGACTTCTCTGCCTCCGTGATCACGGGAGTCAGTTCCTCAAAATGAATCTCTTGGTAGCTAGATGGGATGGATCTACCATAGGCAGATCTCCTGTTGATTCTATTTCTCCGGAGAACTCTGACTAATATATAGGTAACCAAGTGGAAGACAAAATAGAAGGCCGGTGGGGGGGGGGGGGG